>VZTB01013672.1:53607-113081 GCA_013397245.1 Thryothorus ludovicianus | reverse complement strand
GCTCCCGCCAGGGGCTCCCCGTGCGGCCTCCGCGCAGGCCGCGCCGCCCCGGGGCCGGTCGGCGTCCCGGTTCTCGGGGCCTGGGACCCGCTTTGCAGGCCCAGGGAAAGGCGCTGCAATAGAACAGCCCGCCTGGCTGCCCCGCGGTGCCATCCCTGCAGAAAAGGTTGAGCTTTTCCACCGCGTTACCTGGGCTGAGACTTGCGGTGCCAGTGCGCTCTCCGTTCTTCCCTTGCAATCACGGAAAACGGTGAAGGTACTGATACTTCTAGATCATGATACAACGTTAGAATCAATGATTCTTCCATCCCTTGAAATAAAACCTTAGTTCAGCAAATATTTAATATCCGGAGAACATAGTTCTCGTAGATCAGGATCCTTTTTTCCCTCCTTTCACCTCTGGTGCATGGCACTGACTTCAGAAGATCTTGGGCCCACAAGTGCTCTTCAATTATGGCAACCCACATCACATTCCTCGTTTGCAGCCTTTGCTTCTTCAGGACTGTTTGTCCCATATATAGCTGAAGTATTTATATTTCGCTTCCAAATATTTTTCTGCTCTCGGGAGCTGCCAAGGGCAGTGAAAGCCAACTAACCTGAGACAAAAGAAAAATACACTGCACCCACCTTACTAATTTTGATGCTCTAAACCGAAATTAAAAGCTTCCTATGTTGCTTTCTAGCATCAATTTCCATAGATTAATTTTTTGTAGTATTTATATTACTTGTATCTGATTCTGTGTTTTTTCTATTTTGTGCTAAAGTTCTAAGTGGTTTAAAATGCTGTCACTCCATAGGTGAAAGTCTTCTTGAACTGATGCATTCACTACCTTTAGAAGCTGTACAGCCATCACCTTCTTAGCTGTTCTGCTTCCTGATACTGAAGAGTCTAGGATTTTTGGTAAGAGAGCATGACTGTGGTAAACTTGTTTCTAAACTAAAACTTGCTTCTGGAGGGCTCTGCCTCAGAATGGCCTGTCTGACAAAAAGGGTTCTGGAGAGAAGACTTGTAGATGACCCTTAGTGCTGGAGTACCTGGAGTTCTAACTTGTCTGTCTTTAAGGTGAACCTTCTTTTGCCCCAGAGCAGGAATGTGAAACTGGACTTCAGCAGTTGTGTGCATTTAGTGGGTTCTTAACTGTATCAAAATGGGCTAGGGGACAAGAAGGGGGAGTAGGAGGTAGCTTTTGTATTTGATATGCAGGTTTTCAAAATGCTTGTATTGTTCCATAACGTTCTGAAAAATAAACTAGATAAAAAAGTGTAATTCTTTAATGTTTTTATTTGCAGTTCATGTAGACTGTTCAAAATGAATGAACATCCTAAAAAGAGGAAAAGGAAGACTCTGCATCCTTCTCGTTACTCAGGTCAGTCTAGAGCTTGAGTTATGTACACCTTGGTCAGTTAATCTTTTTTCTCAGAATAAAAACTTTACAACACATGGAAAAGCAGTCACATAAAGGCTGGGATAAGAAATCTTGGCTTGAATGGGCAGCAGCCACTCTGCAGGCTCCTTTGTTGGGCCACTGTGAGCCAATGCACCTGAATGGTTTGTTCTGTACTCCTTGCACATGGGGGAAGTGGCTTTAGCTGCAAATGGAGGTGATTCTGCTTCCACAGAGGGGAGGAGTTCTGTAAAAGTTGGGCTGGGGGGAGAGAAGTGTTCAGCACTGAACAAAGGATGCACTTGTCAGTGTCCTCAGTGGGAGCAGAGACCTGATACTCCAAACGTCAGGGCAGCTGGAAGCTGTTAATCACAACAGGAATTCTTCCAAAACAACAAGTAAAGTGTGAAAAGAATTTTGATGAACATGATATACATCTGTAGCTACAACAAGACATGAGTACTTAAACTTTTTTTTGTTGATGTTTTGGTTTAGATTCTTCAGGTGCAAGCAGATACATAGACAACAGTGGAATTTTTTCTGACCACTGCTACAGCGTCTGTTCCATGAGACAGCCAGATACAAACAGAGGTAAGATTGTTTTGGGATCTTGTTCTGCAGTTCTTTATTGTGTCCTGTTTCTAATCATGGAAGCAAATAGAAGACACAATATATAGCAGGTGATTTCTGAGTGTCCTTAGACTGGTGGGAGGTTGTTCAATTGTTACAGCTGAAATACAGTTTTCAAAGTAGAAACAGTAACAACAAAAAGACCCTTCAATTTTACATTTGTAATGGTGATTAAACTACTTCAAATGCTCACTACATAGGTAACAAAGCTGATGAGTTCAGATGGAAATTACCTACAGTTGCATTGAATTGTACTTGGCAAAACAAAATGCCTTTTTGTAAAACATCCAATAGTGGTTGGAAAGTTAACAGAGTAAATGTGATGGTGGATTTTTAGTCTATTTTTCTTTTCACTTTAGTCATTAACCATGAAGTCTTCAGAAGTTTTAGAAAGTATCATATTTTAAAATGCAATGTCCAGAAATATTGAAGGATATTTTTTTAACTTGTGTCTTTTAAATGTAACATTTAAGGATTTAAAATTTTTTCTCCATAATCTGCTGAAGTCTTCTAGACAGAGTTACTTCTTTTTGAATTCATTTTATTTTTCTCTGTGTGCATGGAAATAATTTTCAAGATATTTATTGTTACTTTTTTTAAAATGTAGGTTACGGTGTGCTTAGTGTATAAAGATATATCTATGCAAGTAGAATAAACAAATAGTAGATAAAATCTGTGACTAAATCAAGGAATCAGGATGATGCTAGTGTGACAAATGACAAGGCAATGCTTCCCTTTCCTTTGCAGGTAGATTCCACAGTCCTGTGCAGAGCCTGGACACAGATGATGATGGGAGCCCTGTGCATGCTGGGAGCTCTCACTGGAGCGGGGCACACTCAAACCTTGGCATGCACTGTACAGACCCTAGAAAGAAGGATAAAGGTAAAGGTCAGTGTGTTTGCACATGAGGTGCTGGGAGGTTGGAGAGCACAGCTGCTGCTGGCTTTGCATGTAACTTCTTGTTTTGACAGAAATGGTGAAGGGTGTGTAGTTCCTGGTATTGCTTTGTTAGCTGAAAGTATGGCATAGTCTGGCAGGGGAAAAATAACTGGTCTTTGCATTTGAAAGCTGCTGCAGCTGACTGAAATGGGCCCAGGTATTTTGTAGTGGGTTTTTTTCAACCTTCTATTATGTATTTGCTTCTCCAGATAAAGGTACTAACAATGGGATGTGCAGAGACTTATGTGACTCACCTATATTCAGTGACAGCCCCACAGAAGAAGAGAAACCTCTAGATATCCAAACTGTAGAAATTTCTACAACAGAAGTGAATGCTGTAGAAGTTCACGATATAGAAACACAGACTGTGTCACCTGAGAAGCTGGAAGCTGAGGACCTTGAGGAAATCCCTCTGGAGACCTGTAAAATCTTTGAGAAGAACCAGGCTTTGAATATCACAGCTCAACAGAAATGGCCCTTGCTGAGAGCCAACAGCAGCGGCTTGTACAAGTGTGAGCTCTGTGACTTCAACAGCAAGTACTTCTCTGATCTGAAGCAGCACATGATCCTGAAGCATAAGACATGTACAGACACTCACGTCTGTAAAGTTTGTAAAGAAAGCTTCTCCAGCAAAGTGCAGCTCATTGAACACGTTAAACTACACGAGGAGGATCCGTACATCTGCAAATACTGCGATTACAAAACGGTGATTTTTGAGAACCTGAGTCAGCACATAGCAGACACTCACTTCAACGACCACCTGTACTGGTGTGAGCAGTGTGATGTGCAGTTCTCCTCCAGCAGCGAGCTGTACCTGCACTTCCAGGAGCACAGCTGTGACGAGCAGTACCTGTGTCAGTTCTGTGAGCACGAGACCAACGACCCCGAGGACCTGCACAGCCACGTGGTGAACGAGCACGCGTGCCGGCTCATCGAGCTCAGCGACAGCTACCACAGCAAGGAGCGTGGCCAGTACAGCCTCATCAACAAAATCAGTTTTGACAAATGCAAAAACTTCTTTGTGTGCCAGGTGTGTGGCTTTAGGAGCAGGCTGCACACAAATGTCAACAGGCACGTAGCTATTGAGCACACCAAAATATTCCCTCATGTTTGTGATGACTGTGGGAAGGGATTTTCAGGTATGTTGGAATATTGCAAGCACCTAAGCTCTCATTTATCTGAAGGGATTTATTTGTGTCAGTACTGTGAATATTCGACGGGACAGATTGAAGACCTTAAAACTCATTTGGATTTCAGACATTCAGCAGATTTGCCTCATAAGTGTACTGATTGTTTAATGAGGTTTGGGAATGAAAAAGATCTTTTAAGTCATCTTCAGATACATGAGACAGTGTGATTGCTTTCTTTCCCTGTAATCAATTTGCCATAATTGGAATTAATTTCCAGTCACTGGAATGTGATATTAAATACAATCTTAACAGCAATTGTACATTTCTAATGTTTCCATCTTTATATCAGCAAAGCATGTCTAGCACTTGATGTTGTGAATGTCCTTGTCTAGGGGTTTCAGTAGGAATACTCACATTTACAGTGTGATGGATCAGATTTTGGGGGGAGGGACAGTGGGAATAATTGCATGTTGTGATACCAGTTCTGATGGTCATCCCGCTCTTTTGTGTCTAGTGTACAAGACCAGCTCTCTTGAGTTTAAAAAGGCACAAAAACAAAGCAAATAATTCCATGCTTAGATAAGCCAATAGTGGTCTCAGTTCCACATCCAGCTCATGTTACCCTGTGTGGCAGCAGGTTGTTGCACTGGTGTTTGGCAATAGCACTGGCCTGCCAAATTTAAAGGTGTTCCAAAAGTTCCCAGGCATGGACATCTCCAGATGCACATACCAGCCTTCATTTCCCACCTCATGCTCATGATAAGCTTTTTCAATTGTCCTGGTTTTCTCTTGGGATACCTTTCTGACCTCACTGTTCACTTTAAGTCCCACCTGTGGGACTGTCCAGCATGTACAACACACTCTTCTATACATGTATTACACGACTCCCACATGATATTCCCTTTATTTACTTTCAGTTCTTGTCTTTTAATGCACTAAGGAGACACAAATTGCGTGTTCTAAAGAGCAATTGAAAAAGGAATTTGCAGTGATCCTGCTGAGAATATACAAAATTAATTTCTTACATAAAATCCTAACTTAGCTCTCAATGAAATTATGTATGTCACCATCCTCTGACTAGAGCAAACTTCTAGGAGTCTGTATTATTGTAACAATTCTGTATATTTATAATTCTCTTTCCACCACTAGTAACTTGAGAAATGTTATTTTAACTCTGTAAATTTTAAACTTTTATATATAGGCTTAAAAGACTGGTACATTACAAAATTTTTACTAATCACTCTGAAATTATTTCACATATTTGTTTATATTATATATAGCACTATCCTGCCATTGTAATCATTGGAAGTGAGTTTTTACAGTTCATTCTGTAGCTCTGTTTCTGAGTGGGTACTTGGACAGATAAAAATACAAGAGTGGAGTCACTTAGATTATGCTAGATACCATGGTGAAAATAGCCATAAATTAATGGTGGATTTTACATTTCTTTTTTCATTGATTGTAAAGTTGTAATGTAAAATTGTCTAATGCAAGCTTTGTATAGAGATAATTAATGTATCAAACCTTTCTTGATCAGTGGGATTTGGTGTTATCAGCTTCAAGGTGTGGCAAGAGTCTTTGGATTTGATTTTTAATGCTAAGGATAAATCTTGGCTGAATGTTATCAATTAATGGAAGTTCTGATTTCCAGGGAAGTATTTCTGGAAAGTCTATAAACCACTTAGTGTTTATTTTTTTGTGGGAGGCAAGACCATTTCTGTCACATTGAAATGCTGATTTTCTACTAGATCTTGTGTTTTGTTATTGAAAAGGGCAACCTGAAGATATCTTGCTGTATTTTATTACTCCCTTGTATAGAGAATGACAGTATCTGTGGTAGAATTGCTGATTTTCTTTTTTGAACACAGTCTTCATGGCTGGCTTAAAATGGTAGCAATAATAGAGTTAAAACACTAAGATGAATTCTTTTCTATATGGAATGTTAATTTGGCTCATATATCTGAAAGGGGGGATGCTGGTTCTCTGAAAACTCTGCTCCTGCTGATGGCACAGAGGTAGAATGGCACAGCTGAGAAAGCTGCTCTGGGAGACAGTGACAAGAAGTGGAAAAAAGGATTTTAAAATCCCCCAAAAGAAATAAGTGGGTTTAAGAAGTGTGTATATTTGTGTAGCCCAGCATTGTGTCCCCAGCAGGAAAGGTGGTGTCCTGTGCCAGCACAGAGCCCTGTGACACAGCAGACTTGCTTGTTGACACAAATAACTTTATGGCTGTCTTTGAGTTGGGTTATTTCTGATCTCTAAAGTGGGAATCAAAACGATACTCCACAGGAATGTTGTGAAGCCAAATCATTCCAAACTAAAATGCAGCATCTAAACAGGGAATGTGTCCAAGGTCGTCTTAGGTTGGATTTTATAAATGAGGGACTAATGTCAGTGTTTCCTTTTCAGTATCTATCAGGGAGTAAATGCAAGTGTACAGGAGCAGCATGTCTCCTTTTAAAAGGGAACACAAGTACACTGCTGGCTTCCACAGGGTCTGCATGTTAAAGCAAGTTAGTAGGTAGTGAGAAAAACAGGTAATGAGTGTGCCTGGAATCCGTAAGGCTGAAAGGCAAGGCTGAGCGTGCCAAGGGCAGGGAAGGCTCTGGGGCTGTGTGGGTGAAGGTGAGCGCTCGGAGCCGGCTGCAGCTGCAGATCTGTCACCTGAGCAGCTCCTCTCGGCCTGGAGTGGCAGAAATAAACCCTAGGGACCAGGACTGTGCCAGCATTTGTTATTTTTCTCCAAGGCAGTGAGTATCAAATTCTGGTTGTTCAGTGGTACCTGAAAGGTTCCGCTGTTTCAGGAGCAGCAGTCCAAGCAAAAGCTATGCAAAATCATGAGCTTGGTTTTGGTAGTGTTTTGTATTTGTGAGAAATATGTATTTAATTCTTTGCTTTTCAGAATTTTGAAACCTTAGTTTTGATGTGTGACTCGATTTTTGGGAGTATTTTCCAAGCGTAACAAATCTCTGTGTGTCAGATTCCTGGATCATGTTTCTTATTGAGCAAAAGACCTTTTTTATGTGAGAGATTGTTGACTTCAAAACAAACTTTACATCCCACAAATCACTGCACACTCTTAAAATACAGCGGATTAGTAATCCTCAAATAACGTGTTCTCTGGCATGCTGTTGTCGTCGATTTTCATTTCGGTTCTCGTTTCCTAATGCTCCTGTATCAAAAGCGTGAAGTACCGGTGCTCTTTAGCTCCTGAGGCGATGTCACTTTGCAGACTTTGCCTGAATCCCGGAGAGGATCCCGGCGCTTCCCGGGCTCTGCCCGCCTCCATTTCGCGACCTGCCCGCGCTCAAGATGGCGGCGGGCGCCCTCAGCCCGCCCTGAGCATGGCGCTGCCCGGGCGGGCGCGGAGCGGGCTCATGGGAGAGGAAAGGGAAGTGACGGCCCCCGTCCCGGCGGCGGCGGTGACGGGCACGGCCGGGCCCGGCGGGGCTCCGTGGGGGACAGGGGCCGGCACCGGCAGCTCCGTGAGAGACTCGGGGGAACGGGGGCTCAGTGAGGGATGGGGACTATGCCGGGGCTCCATGGGGCCGAGCCAGAGCTCCGTGAGGGAGCACGGCTGAGCCGAGCCTCCGTGAAGGGAGCACGGCTGAGCCCTCACGGCTGAGCCGAGCCTCCGTGAAGGGAGCACGGCTGAGCCCTCACGGCTGAGCCGAGCCTCCGTGAAGGGAGCACGGCTGAGCCCTCACGGCTGAGCCGAGCCTCCGTGAAGGCAGCACGGCTCCGTGAGGCACCATGAGGGAGCGGGGCCACCGCGGCTCCTCGGGCTGACCCCGCCGGGCCGGGGCTCCGGGAGGGAGCGGGGCCCGTGCCCGCCGGCCGGCGGGACAGCGCTGACCCGGCTGCGGGCGGTGCGGAGGGGGGCCGTGTTTGGCGAGGGCAAAGCCTCGTGTTTCCGGGACCGATAGCGCCGACAGATCGGTTCGAAACTGTCCCCGAGTTTCGCTAGCCGCTCTTGGCGCTTGTGGTGAGGAGAGGAGATCAGAGCGCAGACTGAGCTTGCTGCCCTTTGGAGTTTAGAGCTTTGGTTTGGGGCTTCGGGCGGTTTTGTTTTGTTTTGTTTCTGAATGGCTGTGTGAGCAGCGTATGAGTTTTAATTAGCTGGGTGTACCGAGTGTTTGGTCACTTTATGCACCTTTCCTTGCAGCTGCAGCATGGCAGAAGCCTCTGTCTCTCCACTGAAGCACTTTGTGCTGGCCAAGAAGACCATCACTGCCATCTTCGACCAGCTGCTGGACTATGTCACTGAGGGAGCAGCGTTTGTGGAAGGTGAGCTTTCCCCTTGTCTTTGAAGTATGTTTTACAGCAGAATAATGTACCCTGAGTTATCTGTTATCTGAGTGCTGTTTGTATAAACATGCATCTTTCAGAAACAGCCACATATTTCATTTGACACTGGGGTTTTTTTCAGCTTGTGCTAGAAGGAATGTCTGGCATGGCTACATACCTGAAAAGCTGATTAAGTCATTTGGATTGGCAGCCTGGTTTCCTTTCCATGAGGGTGAAAGTTTAACCACCCTGTCCCTGTAGTCCTGTAGCAGTTTATTTTGCATAGAAGGAAGGACAAACAGTTTCTCCCATTTTTCAGCAGAAAGGCGCATCAGTGATGAAATGCAGGGAACCCCTGGTCACACCCTCAGAGGTTTTAGCAGCGTGGAATGTGTATGGCCACACAGAGTTGGTTGCTAGCCCAGCTTAGCTGGTGTATCCATGAGAGGTCCTGGTTTTCCTTTCTGAAGGAAGCAGGTGTCCCAAGGAGCTGGGCAAGTGAGCCCATCAGGCTGTGTGCATGCACGGGGTTAGTGAATCAGTGCTGGGATTGGTGACTGATCTGATTTATGTCGTGATTTTTGTCGTGATTTCACCAGTGCTTGTGGCAGAGCTGTCAGATGATAAGGATATCAGTGAATGTAGTGGGGTTTTGCTTGTTTTAGTCAACCACTGTGATTAAAATCTGCAGTTGGCATGTTAAGTACTGATTGCTTACACCTTGTATCACAGAACACATTCTCTGTATGTGATTGCTTTTATGTTTTTCTTTTCTGTGTATAGCCACATACAAGAACCCAGAGCTTGATCATGTAGCAACAGCAGATGAACTAGCAAAAATACAAGCATATAAAAACAAGTTGGCAGTCATTGGAGAGGTGCTCTCACGGAGACACATGAAAGTGGCGTTTTTTGGCAGGTAATGAACGAAAATACCAGTACTTAATTTCATCTTTTTTTTTACTTAGGAAGGTTGGAGCTTGTCCTGTTCTCCAGAATGGCTTTTGGGCTTTTATAGGGTGATGGTTTTGTTTGTTTAATATATTTTTGTTGTTCTGGATTATTCCTGCTGAGGACTTTTTTTTTGGTATTTGATCAGAAGTGCTGAAGAGCTAAACTTGGAGCTGTTCATGTTTCTATAAGCAGCTGAAGAGAAACAGAGGTGGTTGCCTGGTTGGTTATAACATCAGTCTGATGGATCTGTGGTTATTTTAAGGATAGCAGTGACAATGTAGTGTGCTAGTCCACTTTGCTTCAAAGATATGGATTTTTCTGTGCTTACATTTTAACATGTGGTTACATATTTTTGGAGTGTGAATCTTGATGGTTCTAAAAATTCTGTAATGGTATTGGAAAAAATATGTACAATGGTGGTCTCGCCTTCATTTTGCTAAAAGTAGTTTGGTTATTTAAAGAAAAACTGTAAAAAGTTCTGGAATAAAGAAATTAGTTATATCTCAGGCTTGATACTTCAAAAAGTTAAAAGTTAGATATAAGCTGTGATGTGTGATAGAGGTTTCCCTTTTACAAAAGGAAAAATTCTGAGCAGGAAAAAGAACTCAGCTCTCTCTCTGGCAATTTGAATAAATCTCTGAACTGTTGTACAGTGAGCACTGGACTTCTGGAAGTAGTTCAAAACTGAGCTATTAACATGCTGTTGTGTAATAGTTAAACCTCAAATATTTATGGGTGAGGGGTGGAGGGTTAGTGCAAAGCAGGACACTGCTGAGGACTTGAGGTTCTTGCAGAAGGTGGAGTTGGTGGCCAGTTCCCCAAACGAGCACTCCCCAGTCTCTCCTGGCTGGAGCTGTACCAAACCAGCTTGTGCTCTGTGGAGCTGGTGCACTCCTGTGGGGGTGCATTCAGTTCAGCACAGAGGTGTGTTTAATGCTGCTGTGCTCTGCTCAAAGTGCTTTTGTTTTCTATCCCTCTAGAACAAGCAGTGGGAAAAGTTCAGTCATTAATGCGATGCTGTGGGATAAGGTACTTCCCAGTGGGATTGGCCATACAACAAACTGCTTCCTCAGTGTGGAAGGGACTGATGGAGACAAGGCTTATCTTATGACAGAAGGATCAGATGAAAAGAAGAGTGTCAAGGTACATTTCTTGGGTGATTTCATGCTGATTTTCAAAGGATTTGTTTTTTAACAACAGTTTCAGGTCCAACAAAAGTTTAGGGCTCACTCGTTCTGCATTTTAAGTTCTTATTTAGGAGGGAAGAACAAACTAATGAAAGTGCTCTGCTCCACAGTTTTTCTTGGCTGTACTAGAGAAACAACTAATGTGTGTCTCATTGTAGCATAGCATGTGTTGAGTGATTTATTTTTGTAGGACTAAATAAGTTCTGTTACTGATAAAGGATTTGGAATGTGCCCTTCATTTGGACTTGAGGTGCTCATCTTCTTGAACTGCTTACACTGATATGTTAAACCACTGAGGCAAATTCATGATGATTCTCAGTAATACACAGTCCAGCCCTGAGAGCATTTGTGGCTCAAAAGAAACTCTTGTCTGAGTTTCAAGGCACAACTTGTTCTTTAGATGTTGGCGAGTTGAAGAGCTTAAAAAAAAAAAAAATCACAGCTATTCATCAGAACAAAGTATGAACTCTGTTACCCTCTTTAAGATAGATCCTGTCCAAGTTTGCTTGAGAACTGAATTAGACTGGTTTACAGACTTGTTTGAGGTGCATATTCATGTTTGTCCTCTCTTTAATGCTCTCTCTAGACAGTCAATCAGCTGGCTCATGCCCTTCACATGGATAAAGATTTGAAGGCTGGCTGTCTCGTCCACGTCTTTTGGCCCAAGTCAAAGTGTGCCCTGCTGAGAGATGATTTGGTTTTAGTGGACAGGTATCTTTTCTGCTTTAGTAAATATTTTCTTAAGGATATTAGGTATTACAATGTTTAGAAAAGAGATTGGTTTAGAGTCAAAATTCTTGAAAGGCTTTTTTGTTTGAAAAGATAGAGTTTGTTCTTTTGTATGTACTGCTTGTCATCACCCTCCTGATTCTGCCCTTGTAGCAGTTGGAGCAGACAAGTGTCTTGTGACTGAGCTGAAAAGGGGAATAGCTTTTGGCTGAGGATACTCTACCTTTAAAACAAACAGCATGGAAGTTTGAATGGGGTTGTTGCAGTAACAACCTTTTGCCCATTTCCTTTCTTGAAACACTTCAGACTGATCATGTGAAGTATAAACAATGTGGACTTCATTTTTAAAAGCTTCTGATAAGAGTTGCTGTGCCTACATACCAAAGTAATGGGTGACCTCAAAATGTGGTTGTGACTGTGTCAGTTGTGTGTGCCCTGTGTTAGGCTGGCATTTCCCGTGTGTTGATGTGTTTAAAGAATTCTGGAAGTGGTTGCTTTGTCCATGCCAAATGCCCTTATTTCTGGCCACTGGATTTTAGCCTCGTTATAGCTTTTCAAACCTTCAGATGATCTGTACCTGACACGTAAATCAATAAATACCGAGTTTGAGAGTAATTTGCACAGGTGTCAGTGAATTTTTAAGTATGATTTCTTCAAGAAAACAACACTCAGAATGTATTCAAATAAATTGCAGTGGTTTTTGTTCCATCTCTGTCTTGTACTTTGAAATCACTGGGAGTTTGTTATTATTTTCTGAGGTGTGTGATCTCGGATCTGCACAGCCTCTGTTGCTAAAGGGAAAAAGTAAAGGGAAAAGAAAAGAGCATGTGTTCTGAGAGAGCAGATGCTTAAAAAGAGCAAATCATCCCTTTACTGTTTAATTTGAAAATTTGAACCAGCAATAATTTAGGCGTTGCAAACATGACTTAATGCTCATATTACATTTAATGGTTTTTTTAGTGGAAAGCACTATAGTTTTAACTTCATTTTGATTTCTTTTAATTCTGTGCACAGCTTGCATAGTATATTGCTTTTAACTTGGACTTTATTATTGAAAAATGTATTTTATGAACTACAGTCTCTTCTGATTACAATTAAGATCTGAAGCGGAGAACCATTGTGTGAGGCTGTCTGGATTTTTGATGGACTGCCTGTCACTTCACTTGGCCATTAATTATATGTGCATACTTATCAGAAATTGCATTTTGAAATGAATAGGTAGTCTAATGATCAAGTGACTGAAATTTAATGGTAATTGGCTTGTGCAATGTTTACCCTAAGTTTGAGGTAGGCATCAGCCTCAAGACAAACCTCTGAAACTTCTTGCAAGGCCCTTAGGCTTTTCCACTCTATTTTTATCAGTTTATAAAAATCAGCTGCTTCTTTTCTGTGTAAATAAGATTTTGTGGTTTTTGTTCTTGACAGCCCTGGCACAGATGTCACTACAGAACTGGACAGCTGGATTGACAAGTTCTGCTTAGATGCTGATGTGTTTGTCTTGGTTGCCAATTCTGAATCAACTCTCATGAACACGGTATGATGTGCAATGATTTTATGCTACTTCTTCATTTAAATATTCAGCTCCATAACCAGAATAGCTGAGACCTTTACAGGGGGTGAATCACTGCACTTAGGTCTTGTGAATAGGATTTGGGGGTGGGAGGCAAGAAATAATGTATATCCATCACTAGGAAAAGGAGAGTGAAATTTAAATTTCTTACTGGCTTGGTTTTCTCTGCCTTGAGTGTCATAATTGTCCTTTCCAGTTCAGTTGTGTTTTTGATAAATGGATGATGGAGTGCTTATCTTGCCTTGCAATTTGTTGGTATTTGTTACCTGAAGACACTGGTATTATCAAAGAAATGATGGAGTATTTAATGTCCAGAAACACTCTGTGGGGTTAGTAAAATACACAAATTGGGTGCAGGGGGTTGAGTTCCTGTCTTGTTCCTCTCTCAGGAGAGGGTGAATTCCCTTGACACACCTTGTGCTGGGGATGGGTGCTGCAGGTTCCTCTCAGTGGGCTGTGTTCCTTCTGAAGGAGGTGTTAGCAATAAGGGTTCTGTGCAGTGTGGAGAGATGAAAATATTTTAATGTCTTTGTTCTGTAAAGTCTTGTTTCAGGAGAGAGAAGAATTCTCTGAACATTGCAGCCTAAATACTGTAGGACTTGTTAGAGGAGAACATTGAAGGTGGCCAGAGGATCTGTTGCAGTAGTCAAAATAAAAGACCAGAAAATTGGTGTAATTTTGTAGTGATCTCCAGTTTTGACTAAATTAAGTATTGTGGATACTAACAGTAGAAGGTTTCTAATATTCTGCAAGTGTGACTGCCAGAATGCAGAGTAATGCTACTGAGAAAATTCTTGATGATTTTTATTAAGCCTGCTGCAGACAAGTAATATGCTCTGGTTTTCTGGGCATAGTTCTGGCCTGAAAGGTCCAAACTTTCAAACAATTTTTAATGCAATAAAGAACTGAGTGTGCAAAGACAGTGTTTCTTTGCCTCCTAGAAAACTAGTTTGGTAGAAATCTGAGAAGAATGTAGGTTTCAAAACATTGCATTCTATTTTCTGAGCTGAGTCCACAAAGAGTCAAATACAAGAGAGGTGATTTAGAGGAAAAGGAAAATTTTAAAAACATTCAGGGCAGAGAGGATTTGGCACCACTGTGGCCTTATCTTCTCTGTTATGTCACAGGAGTAACAGTTTTAGGCTTTTATTGTGGACTAAATCTCTATGTTGTTTACATTATGTGTATAACACAGTTGTTGGGGTCTTTTAATTAAAGGTAAAACTGTTTCAGTACTATCTCATTACTCTATAGCTAAGGTATCCTGCAGATAAAGCTTTTGACAACTATGTTCTCATCCTCCTTAAGCATTGTTTTTGCCTCTTACTATAACAGGTTTGAGAATATTTGGCATTATTCTGCCACACTACCAGAGATTTTTTTTGTGAAAAGGTGATTCTTCTACAATTCCCTCATAAATGCTCCTCAGACAAAGTTCTGATTTCTGCAGCAGTGATCTGGTTTGCACATGCTTATTCCCAGCTGATGGAGAGTAATGGATCTCCAGTGCTGTGTCCAGGATGTGTCATGGTGTCCTGCTGCAGTCTGGAAAAGTTTATGGCAGCCCAGAGATCTCTTCTGTTTCAGCTTTGCTGACTGGGGACTCACTCCATCACAGCTTACCCATTATAGCTCTGGAAACAGCAGTAATGGGTGGTAGGTGCAGGCAAGAGACCTAAACACACTTTATTTTGTTAAATCAAGACATTCATCAATGACTTTTTTTGCTGTGTCTCAGCCATACATCCTCAGGCAGGAAATGTTACTTCTCTGTAGTTAAAGCTGATGTTGCCTAATTGAAGAATACTTGGATGTATTATCTGGAAATACAAACATTGATTTGATTTGATAGGGTTAGCAGGAGCATCTTGTTAGTTCAGATAAGGGAGACTTCATTGTTTTAGTCAGGCATCAGTGTTTTTTGAACTATTTTAAGTTTTCTTAGTTTGTATTTTTACCAGTTTTTAGAGAAAGTTGCAGTGCCGTTGACTTTTAGCACTGGCATCAGTTTTAAGACATTGGATGACTTTTGAACTACCCTAAGCCTGTTATGTGCTGAATATCTGTGGGTTTTAATACTGATGAATTCTTTATAAGAAACTTTTAAAAAGCTGGATAAGCTTCTCTTACAGAAGAGTGTATGACTCTGGTTTGGATATCTGGGGAATTTTCTCTTTGTGCTTTAATTCTTAGGAGAAACATTTTTTCCATAAAGTGAACGAACGACTTTCCAAGCCAAACATCTTCATCCTCAATAACAGATGGGATGCCTCTGCATCAGAACCAGAATACATGGAAGATGTGAGTGAATTGATGGCTCTTACATGGGTTGTCAGTTAATTAATATGTATTAATATGAGAACACCAGCTTTGTCTTAGTAATAAAAGGCTAAGTTACATGGTCAGAAAATGGAAATAATCTATTCCTCATTCTGACCAAAAAGCAACTTGCAATTAAAATGACACTATATGCAGGCAAGTAATAAAATGGGAGACTTCTTTAGAACCTTTTTCCTCCACAGTTAAGCTTGTTTTTCAATCTTGTTTGTATTACCTTGTGTTTCTGCAGTGATAGTGCAGCCTGAGGGCACAGTTTATACATTTATACCTGCACAGAGTAGCTGGGGAAGTGCAGCGTTAGATGGGAACAGTTTGGATCTTCAGATCTTCCCAACTTGCAGCTTGCAGTGAGAATTATTTCTCCCTGTGTGGGGAATGAGGGGTTTCCCCCAGTAACTGGCTGAGATCTCTGACTTACATAAATACAGCTGTGGAAGGGAGAATTGTTGAGTGCAGGTCTGTTTAAAGCAGTAAAAGCAGCTGCTGCCTCTGTAGGGCTGGCAGGCCTGTGCTGTCAGAGGGGTGGTTCAGGGTGTGACTGTGATGTGGGGCTGTGTTGGTGGCTCAGTTTTTGCCCTTTTTCACGAGCTCTTTGCCTTCCCTTAGGTGCGCAGGCAGCACATGGAGCGCTGCCTCACCTTCCTGGTTGATGAGCTCAAGGTCATCGACCCTGTAGAAGCAAGGAATCGCATCTTTTTTGTTTCAGCTAAAGAAGTCCTGAGTGCCAGGAGACAAAAGGCCCAAGGAATGCCAGAGGGTGGTGTGTAGAACTCCTGCTTTCCCTCAAATACAGAAAAACACTCTAAAATCTGATAAATGTGTTTAAGATGCAGTCCCTGCTGTGAGGTACTGCTGTATCCCTTATGGTCTGTTGTTTCACAGGTGGAGCACTTGCTGAAGGATTTCAAACAAGATTCCAGGAATTTCAACATTTTGAGCAGATTTTTGAGGTATTTATGATGGGCTTTTTAGACTGCCTGTTGTTTATTGTAAAGGTAGCTTTTTCTTATGCTTAGCTTAATTATATAGAGCATTCCCCATCTTAGCAAGTGCAGGAGTGTAAGATGTTTAAACCATCTGCAGCTTTGCATTTTCTGTGAGTTCTGTTCTTACCCTCCCACCTTAAGTAGCAGGTAGTTGTTGGAAAGGAGAATTTTCTCAGTGAGGAAAGACCAAAACAAAACTCTTAGCTCATGTTTTGATATCTCTAGACCAATATAGTCTGTGTGAGAAGGAATTATGGTCTTGAAATGTGTGTATCACTTACAGCCACATGCTGGTGAAGGTTTGCAGTAAGAAATTCAGTTTCAAATTTACTTTCATTTCTAAAGCCAGAGTTTTGAATCTATCACCATAATGTACCTCTTACCTCTGTTACTTTGAGTGTTAACACTGTCCTTGTATCCTTTGTGTTGTACAGAATCCACCCTTGCACCTCAGTTTAGCCACCTTCATAGCTGGAGTTCACAGTTTCTACAGGAGTATGACTGGCTAGACAGTTCAGTAGTTTCTTTGTAATGGGATCCATTTGACTTGCTAAATTTGATAACTTTAACTAAAGCCATTCTTGGATATCTTAAGGAGTCCTCTTGGGTATCCCTCAATTGTTTTGTATATGAGTATTTAAAAAAAAAATCCAACTACATCTGAAAAGTATTTGTTCTTGCATTACAACAAACTCAACCTTAGCAAAACTGAATTATGTAATTATGTGTGTATATCAGAAAGGTTTTAAAATAATAGCTTGATTCAGTCTTGCATAAGCAAGAATATGTCAGACTAAATTTAATCCTTATCCACACTCCTAAGATAGGTGAGTGAAGTGTTGAAATGATGGGTTCAGGGTACTGGCAGGGCCTGGCTCCATAAGCCATGACATTTCTTGTGTCTCGAGCTGTAGTCTAACATGCATGGTTTTTGCAATTTTAGTCCTCAGAGTCGTTGTAGGAAACTTTGAGCCAGCAGGAAAAAAGTGAAAATTGAGTTTCTAAGTTATTTACTGTTCTTTATTGTATTTTGCCATCTGCTGTATCCAAAGCTTTTTTGACAAAATCTCTTGTAATTACAGTTAAGTACTCCATGGCTAGAATATTTCAATATGGAGGTGGATGATGACTTATTAAATTATGTGATGCTGTGAGTGCTCAGCACATCTGTAAGTCAGATCTCACAGACTCAAGCTGGCCACTACAAGGAGAAATATCTGCCACAGGATCACAGCCATGACAAATTTCTGTGGAGGAGGCTGGTACAAGCAACAATTCCCTAGATCAAACTTTTTTCTTCTTTCACAGTGTGCTACATCTGCTGCACACCTGGCTCCAGCAGTGAGAGTGGATTCTGTAATGTTTTTCCCTGCTCAGCTGTTTCATCCTAAAATCATTATGAATGGCTTTGAATAGGGGTGTGATCCCCTCATTTAAGGAGAATGACAACTGTGCTGAATTAAGATTGCAAAAGCAATTTAAATTTTGACGGTTGCTGTTGCAGCCTCTTTCACATTCAGGTTTTGTGGCAGTTTCCTAAGTTAGAGTGGCAGTTTGTGTGCTTTTAAAGGCTGAGACCAAAATGGTTTAGAAGGTCTGAAGTCTTCAGACCTAATACTCAGATTACTGTCACCTGAGCTGATAGAGTAGCTGACATCAGCATACTGTTGTCATCAGTTCTGCTTGCCAGCCCTGGGCTCTGTGTGAATGAGGAATCTCAGGCTGCAGGGAGAACTTTGTGTGAAATGCTCACTGACACCATGCCTTGTGCAGTGCCAGACCAAACTCAGGTGCTGCACAGCCCTGAGTACAGCCTAAGCACTTCTGCCTGAAGCACTTTGCTTTTGCTCTGTTTCCTGACAGGAGCTGCAAGTCCCAGCATCTGGGATTGCATTCCAGTGACTGAAAAAGAAGGGATGAGAGCACAGATTATTCTGTCTGTCCTCATCAAACACTGACTCCTCCCCTGCCTCAGTCTGTCTTGCCTTTAGCTCCTTGTCCTGTGCAAATGGCCTCCTCAGACTTCCCAAACTTCTCTCAGTTTTTTGTCCAGCTCACATCTTTCAGTAATGTCACCTCACAGACTTGTCCACTTGTGTCTTTTTCCCCCTGGCTGTATCTGCTGGGTTTGCTCCTCCTGGATTCTCTCACCCTGCTTTTGTCTTCACTAAAATTGGACAGCTTTTCCCTCTTCTCCATATGGGCTGAGAAGAGGATCTGTTACTTCTCCAGTACTTCCACATTCCTGATTTTAGTATCAGTTCCCTGATGGGAAAGCCTGTTCATTCCAGGACTGATACATGCTCAGTATAGATAGAATCTTTAAAAAAAAAATCTAGAAACAACCCAACAGTGCTAGTTGTGATATGAGAAGAATTTGAACTATTTTTGAAAGGCTTGTAAGATTTATGTAGACTTTTGTGTGAGGGCAAAAATCATTCTGAAACTAGATGAAACATGTTTGTCTGCAAAGCACAGGGTAGTTGAATTTGCTAAAAAAACCCTGGTGCAGGCATTACTAGAAACACTTGTAAGCAGTGGGGAAACTAAGATTTTAGAGATTCATGTAGTGGCTTTAAAAAGTGATGCTACTATGTATGCCAGCTGTATTGCAACAAGGGAAATGAGAGGGGCATTTAAAGCATTTAATTCTTGGGTCAGTTCTGAATTTATATATTGGGGAATAATAGAAGGTAGTCAGTTATTTCCTGAAATTTTACAGTGAGGTACATAGAATGCCTTATTAAAACAGCAAAGAAATGCCTGGGCCCTGCACTGTGTGCAGTAGTGCCTAGAGGATATCCTGCATCAAACCAACCCCAGCATGCCTTAGGCTGGGGTGCTTCTCAAATTTCTCCAAAGTGCTGGCAGCAGCAGTGGAGTGGGAGGCAGTAGAGGAGGGAGGCAGGGTGGCAGAGTGCTCCTGGCTGTAGAGGGGAGTGAGGGCAGAGCTGGGGTGAGGCAGCTGCTGCAGAGCCCTTCCCCAGCACTGCCAGAGATGGAACACAGAACACACTGGGCACTTAACAACTGTCCAGTGATACTGGCAGTGGGCTGGAAGGTAACTGGTTTTGGCTAGACTGTGTTGAAACACAGTTTATCTTGGTTTCAGTAAATACTTATGTACAGACTAACAGCAAAACTGCTGCTGTCCCCCCTCTTATCTTTCCCTGTCCTTTAACTAACCTTTGTGTTTTTCCTAGTGCTCTAACTTGGATTTTCTGGTTGTGTTGTGAGTGATTGTCATCCTTTTATCTACCACATACTAAATTTGGGAAGACTCTGCTCTGTGCCTAGTCTAGCTCTTACAATGTGCTGATATTTAAGAAACTCTGGCCTTTCATTGCTGATTTCTAGATCTGCTTCGTCGAGGAACAGGGACTGTTTTACCCATTTTGTTTATTTTGTTTTCATCTATTATTTTTAGATAGCTGAAGTTTGTAGTTACAGCATATGCTAAGGTCATAGGCAAGTCTTTTAAAAGCAGTCCAAACCTCTGCCATGAAAGGTGAATCCACAGATGGAGAACAATTTAAAAATCCCATCAGTCTGGTTTAAGGAGATCAGCTGCTTGCTTTCTTCCCCTCAAACACAAGAGCTCTTCTGTCTCTGTCCTGTATTTCTGTTCAAAATTGAAGATTGTTTAGAAATTGCATAGTTAGAGCATTTTCTATTTACTCATTTAACACTTCAGTAATATGCAAACAAGCTGATATTTTAAGGACTAATTAACTTCTGTTTATCCCATGAGAAAACCCTTGTTTCTTATTCCTAACTGTATATTTTGTTCCTGGATGGTCAGTATTGATATGAGAATGTCAAATTTTATTGATTGAATTGTTTCTTGAAAGTAAGACTGTAGTGCAACAAAGAAAACTCAAGCCAGGCCATATTGCTGGCATTCATATTTAACATTATAATTCCAAATAGATAGTTTTGAAAATTTCCTGAACAGACAGATTTATGTATTCATCTGAGTTTTTTGGTTTTTGTTTTTTTTTTTTTTTTTTTACATTATTCATTTATTAATGAAAACCTATGCACATTACTGTGAACAGACAGGAAGGCAGATTTGCTGCTATGGACTAATTTAAGATTTCAGTTTCTGTTGTGTTTTAATTTCTTTATCCTTTCTCCCTTTTTACTTTTACCTACTGGTTTAAGTTCATGGTAAAATTGGCAGCGTGTGCTTTCTGACAGTGAAATTCCTGGTTGTGTTGGCATGGAATTGCAGTAATGTGTTGTGGCTTGGGCCCCTCGCAGGAGTGTATCTCGCAGTCAGCCGTGAAAACCAAGTTTGAACAGCACACTATCAGAGCTAAACAGATAATAGATACTGTGAAAAACATTATGGACACCATAAACGTTGCAGCAGCAGAGAAAAGGTAGGTGGGTTGGAGGGCTGGGTGGATTCAGTTTGTCCACATCTTCTGAGGAGCCATTTCTGTGCTGGTGATTTTCTTGGGCCCTTATGGACTTTAAAATTCACTTTTTGGCTTGGTAAGAAGCAGACAATTTCTCTGGTGTGTCAGTATGTTAAGTTTTCAAGTTCACTTGCCCACTCAATTGTGTTCTAGGTCTGTGACTTCTTTACAGGGATCTTGGTTTACTTTGGTGTTCTTCATTACTGATTTGCAGTCTGTGTGTTTTCAAACTTTTTTTTTCAGAAATATTTAAAATGTTACGTTTTTCTAGTGGTATCCAGCATTTCAAAGGTGATGTTTGGGCCTGCTCTGCTTTTATTAACAGTTACATTGAAGAAAAAAAAAGAATGTATGTAGATGCTTTAATTTGCAAGTGATTAGAATACTGTAAGGAATGAGATGAGCATGAGCTAACAGAGGCTTGGCCTCTGCCCCTTTCCAGATTGCATCCTTAAATATCTCTCTTCACTCGTGTAATCCTTTAGTGCTAATGGTAGCAGCTCATCTGCTCTGTCTGGTAGCTTCATGTATCCTTGGAGGTTTGCATATGTGTGCAGTTTTTCCTCCCTTTTGTTGCCACCTTGTGTCTCTTGTACACAGTGAACTTGCTGTCACGATTAATCCTTCCCATCCATCCCATCCTGCCTGTCAATAATGTGTCTTTGTGTTTCAACAGACTTCACTGTGCTGTCAAACACACTCATCCCCCTGAATATGTCAGTTTTTACAGACTGCCTGTTTACATACTGACTTGTCTCACGTTGTCAGATCCCATGAAAACATGCTGTGAAATGTTTGAAAATATTCTGATATTCCGCTTCTTTCTGTCAATTGACTTAATCAAAATGTCTGTGGTGATGTCTCTTAAGTCTGAATTGCTATTTGTTGTTTCTGCTGGCCCTTCAAGATGAAATTGCTCCAGGTTTTCAGGAACTTTTGCTTAAGTGATAGGTCAAGGAATTCTAAAGAGACTTGTTTGTGACAAGGCTGGTTTCTGCCACATCCCCTTTGCTTTGCAGGGTCCTCAGACCACGTCACTGTTAAGGAGGGGTTAAGTGCTGTTTGTGGGCAGCAGTTTGTGGTCAGATTTACCCTTTTTTTAAATCAGAGTACAGAAGTTACTTAAGGCCTCCGATTCCCCACACCTTTTTTAGTTGTAATTATGTGATAATACAGTGACAACAATTCTGACTCAATGCTGGCTTTGAGTTGTGTTTGCTCAGCCCAGCCTTTGAGTGCTTGCTCACATGGCACTGCCATGCACAGCCCCTCTGGAGCAGTGCCTCTGCTTTGGTGTCACTTGGGACTGCCCGGGGCTGCTCAGAAACCATCAGCTGGATGATCCATGCCTGCTTAAGGCACGTTCCTTTCCTGGGGGAATGCAAGGTGGTGATGGTGATTCCCTTTCTGCTGGGTTAGAGTGCACTGCATGGAAGAGAGAGAAGATCAGAAGGACAGGCTGGACTTCGTGCGGAATCAGCTGAACATCCTGACAGAGGACACCAAGGAGAAAATCAAACGCGTTACCGAGGAAGTCGAAAGCAAAGTAAGTAAAGGCAGTGGGAACAGAACAAATTCACAAATCCCAGTGTTGCCTCCTCCCTCAGGCAGCTCCTTCTGGAGCCCACCCGTCTCAGGAAATATGGTTAAAATGTCAGAATGTTGCTTTTTCAATACAAAAAAAGAAGAAAAAACAGAAGTTTAAAATGGCAGTCTTTCCTGACTGCCAGGTGATTGAATGATTTCTTGGGACAGTTTGTGCAGTAGTCTTTTCTCAGTATGTCTGGAAAAGGTAACAGAAACATTTTATTTATTTCCTGTGTACTTCCAGGTCTCCTCTGCCATGACTGATGAGATTTGCCGGCTTTCAGTTTTAGTTGATGAATTTTATTCTGATTTTCACCCTTCTCCTCAAGTATTGAAGCTCTATAAGACAGTAAGCTTTTTTGAGTGGTTTAAAGGCAGACTCTTTGTATTTCCCTTAATTTTTATTTCTGTATTTTCATAAATTGCATAGATTTTATATGATTTTGTCTGAGCATTGCAGGATTTTTGCTTGATGACATGTGCATATCTCTACTCAAAACTGAAAAAGGTTGAAAACATTTTCTGCTTTGTTTTGGGAAAGAAATTAATTTTTTTTCAACATCTTGTTAGGAGTAGAGTGGTTCCTAATTTCAAGTCTTCATTTCTAGCAAATAAGACTTTGCATAAATAATTTTCCCTACTCCTAAAATCAAATAGCTCAAAAAATAAAATGAGCTTGCAAATACCCAACACTTTTGATAAAATCTTTTTTTGGGGGTTTTTTTAGCTTTTATTAAATTCCTTCTCAAATTTAATGCTTTAGATTAAAGCACATATACCTGTGTTTGCCTCTTGTGCTCAGACTTTGCTGATGATGATGACTGCCATAGCTCCCATCTGGAGTCACAGAATGTTCTGAGTTGGAAGGGACCCACAAGGATCACCGAGTCCAGCTCTTGCAGGACTCAAACCCACAGCTTTGGTGTTAACAGCTCCAAACAGGCTGTTCCAGCCTGGCTGATCACCTGGGAGTGCTGCATTTTCAGGACAATCTGTGCTGTTTCCCCTCAGCAGGATATCCTGAGCAGGCCCCCATGGGAGTTGGTGGGATGGGTTTGTCCCTGTGCAGGACAGTGGAATTGTGTCCCATCAAATGACACAGTAAGGGCTTTGCAGGGCAGTAGGTAATGGTTTGCTTTTCACTGTCACAGGTTATTGAATGTCACAGGTTATTGAACTTTTCCATGTGGCTTTATGCTTACAGTCCTAGGGAAATCTCTCCTGTGTCACTCCAGTTAGGTTTTCAGTCCCAGCATGCTGTTGGAAAGCATGGAATTTCCATGGAAACATGCTTCCCACTGTAAATAACAGTGCTTGGTGTGTAACATATTCCTGCTCCATACAATGTGACTGATTGGCTAAATACAAACTGCTGAGCTTGTGTTCTTTGTAACACTTCAGGAACTGAACAAACACATAGAAGACGGTTTGGGAAAGAACCTGGCTGAGCGCTGCTCCAGTGAAGTCAACCAGTCCATGCACCAGTCCCAGCAGGAGATGATTGGTAGGAGGAGGGAGGAGCAATGTTAACACTTCACATTTACAGGAAGACAATCTAAGAAAATTCAGTTTTAACATGATTTTCCTTCTGATCGTGTCTAACATTGATGCTCTAAAGGATAAAGGAAAAGCCATGATAGACCAGGACTGAGTGTTTAGCTCAGTCCCCTGTTTGTGATATTAACCAGTAACAGGTGCTGGGGGAGAAGAATTATGAACCAGGGTAAATATAGCAATCTCTCTCCATTTTATGGACTTCTGAGCTGATACACTGCATTTGGATTAATGGCTTAAGCAAGCAGTAATGGACCTGTCCCCTGGAAACTCATCTAATCCTTTTATAAACTCATTTAAAAATTGGCTTTCACAAGAGATACACCAAATACACTAATTATTAGAAAATGTTTCTGCAGTGTAATGCTCTCCCTAGATCCCTCCAGATCCAGAATGCAAAACAGATCAGTTCACACTGTTCTGTCCTCTTATGTAATTGCCTTTTCTATGTGGCACCACAGAACTGATGGATAAATTGGTTTGTTTTTCTTTACTCCATCCATATCTTTTGATCATTGATAGAGGTCTTTTAGTGAATTTGAGTCTTTTTCTCCAGCAATACTTCCTTAGTGAGTTAATTTTCATGACTGTTTTCTTGTATCAGAGCAATAAATCCCTGCTCTGTTAGGGTCAGTCCTGCTGAAATGCCACTGATTATACAAATAAATAAATAATGAACTGGTCAGTTTAGATTCTCTAAAGTGACAGAGCTGGTCAGCAGTGCAGAGCTGCTGCTTGTGAGTATGTTCTTCTTCTAATGTTAACTCCCCTTTACTATTTGTTCTTATTTCTAGAAAATCTGAAACCATTGTTGCCTTCTAGTGTTCAGGACCAGCTCCATTTGCTAATTCCATGCAGGAAGTTTGACCTTAGCTATGATCTCAACTGTCACAGCCTGTGTGCAGATTTTCAAGAGGATATCATGTTCCACTTCTCTTTGGGATGGACTTCTCTTGTAAACCGTTTCTTGGGTGCTAAACAAGCTCAGAAAGTACTCCTGGGATTAGCAGATCCAAACCTACATGTGAGTCCTTCAGAGCTTGGGCTGCCTTGTTTTACCTTGATGAGAATATATTGATTTTGACTCTGTGCCAGTGCTATTTACACGCTTCCTGCTACCTTTCCCTAGATCCATTGTGTGAAATATTTTTGGTGAAGGTTGTTTTTATTGGATTATATTCAGGGTTAGAATGGAACTAAAAACCTCTTTTAAACTTTATACAGCCGTTACAAAAGTTGGTTTTCCTCTGGATTGAACCCTTTGAGTAGCCTATTGCATTTCTAACATTTGGATCCTTAGGTCAGAATCAGCCCTACACAGGGCCCTATTTCCTGTTGGAGGAACTGTCAAAGCCTCCACTGCTCCTTACGAGTTTTGTTCAGATTTTTCTGCTGAAGGGTTTCCTTCAAGTAAATCAAAGCCTGAATATATGAAAATAAAACCCATGTGTGTAGTTCCTTAATGCTTTTGACTCAAGCTGCCATGTTCCCATCTTCTAGATCCCTCGTCCTTTAGCCAGCACCCCGTCTGCCGCCAGCCTTCCCGCCATAACTCCCGAGAACGTGCCCCAGGATGACTTTATGGTCCCTCTGGTGCTGAGTTTAGCCTCGCTGACCTCCCGGACCTCCATGAGCATCATCGTGGTTGGCGGAGTGGCAAGTAGCACTGGCAGCAGTCCCTGCTGGAAGGGGTGGCTCAGGGTGTGACACAGAGCGTGCCGTGGGCTTGACGCTGGGCCAGATGAGCCCACAGTCAGTTCATAGTGAGAAACCAGGCTAATCCCTCTGAGCATAGCTGGGCATATTCTCTGTGCCATCAGTCTGTGTTCAATGCCTGATTTAAATGGTGATCTGATGGTACCTCCTTCAGTTTGAATTTAGTTG
The DNA here is from genome assembly GCA_013397245.1 of Thryothorus ludovicianus. NCBI lineage: Eukaryota > Metazoa > Chordata > Aves > Passeriformes > Certhiidae > Thryothorus > Thryothorus ludovicianus. The sequence continues at coordinate 87,495 of VZTB01013672.1, read as the reverse complement.
GAGCTTTGCTTCTTCCTTTATGAAAGAGCAGCAAAGCTTCTGTAACCTGCACGTTCTCTGTGTCACTGGGGGCCAGCACATGTGAATGTAGCTGTATTGCTCTGCAGTAATAATACGGAAAACATTTATTTTCTTAAACAAGTCCAGTGAAAGGGCTGTGGAGATGATTTTTAAAAAATGGGTGGAATTAGCTTTTGTTCTGTAGGGTAGCTTATTTAAGCTGATGAAGATTTTGTTTTTCAGATTTGGAAAACCGTAGGCTGGAAGCTGATCTCATTGTCCCTGAGCATGTATGGGCTGCTGTACCTGTATGAGAGGCTGACCTGGACCACGCAGGCCAAGGAGAGAGCCTTCAAGCAGCAGTTTGTGAACTATGCCACTGAGAAGCTGCAGATGATTGTCAGCCTCACCAGTGCCAACTGCAGCCACCAGGTGCAGCAGTAAGTGTCACACGGGCTGGCTCCTGGCTGGGACAGTCACTGGCCCGGCATCATGGCTCCTCTAGTGTCCCTTGGCACTTAGTGGGAGGGGCTTTGGAGAGGGTTTAAAATGCCCACCTGAAAATGCCAGTACCTGCATCTGTGTGTGGCTGTGTGTGGTGCCCTGAACGTGGTGACTCTTTGTCCAGCACCTCACAGTAGAGACACAAGATGGTTCCAGTGGAGGCTGAGTTGCTCTGCCCCAGGGGCTGCTGTGGGCAGGTTCTGAGCAGCTGATCCTGGCTCTTCTGCACTGCAGGGGATGAGCTGGGATAGCCTTTCTGAACTATTCCCTGAGCTACACAGGAGAGTAGTTCTGCACCCTGGGGGCTAGAGGGCAGCCCTAATTTTCTGAAATAATAATTCAATCAAAACATATAGTTTCAAGAAGAAGCTAAGAAATACAATCAGCCAGACATTACTTAGCAGAGACAAGTGGGAAAGTGTTTTGGAAAGAGAAAACAAAAAAAAATGGAATAGTAAAAAGTTAAGCTTCAGTAGAGGAAAGAGATCCATCCCTGTGTCCAGCAGCTCAGTGAGGACATGGAAGAGCTGCACTCAAACCAGTGCCCCAGTAGAGAGGAGAGGGTGCTTTGTCCCTGCATGAGAGCTTGGGTGCTGGGCCCAGGTTGGTAACTGGGTTTGTTTTCCCTTTGTGTGAGGAGGAGTCATGGAATGGGTTGGGAGAACCTGGCTAAGGAGGGGAGTAGGGTGGGGGTGCCTCAGTGGGCAGGGCTGGAGCCCCCTCAGCCTGCACAGGGCTCACATTCCTGTGAGCAGGGCACTGAGTGTGGCACGGGGCACTGAGTGTGGCATAGGGCCGAGTGTGGCACAGGGCCGAGTGTGGCAGAGGGTGCTGAGTGTGGCACAGGGCGCTGAGTGTGGCACAGGGCGCTGAGTGTGGCACGGGGCGCTGAGTGTGGCACAGGGCACAGAGTGTGGCACAGGGTGCTGAGTGTGGCACAGGGCACAGAGTGTGGCACAGGGCACAGAGTGTGGCACAGGGTGCTGAGTCCATCTCACACTTGGACCTGTTCTGTGAAAATGGCCAGGCACAATGTAGGCATAGACTGAGGTGTGTTTGGTGTGTTGGGGGTTTCTTTTTCTAATTTAAAAATCAAAAATTCTCCTTCTTTCTGCTATTCTGTAATCCCATAACAGCTGGAGGCTTTGATTGCTGTGTTCTGCACACTGCAATGCCATGAGATTTTATTTCTTAGTATTTTTTTTTTAAGCATAAACTTTTGTAAATCATGATTATAAACTTGTTTTTCCTTTAGGGAAATGGCCACTACTTTTGCTCGGCTCTGTCAGCAGGTGGATATTACTGAGAAAAACCTGGAAAAAGAGATAGCTAGGCTTTCCAAAGAAATAGATCAGCTGGAGAACATACAGAGCATCTCCAAGCAGCTGAGGTAAGTCTTGGTGTGACTGGCCACAAGCATCTCTTAGCCCTGCTCACTTCAGTGATTAGTGCTTGCTGTTCCTCTGGAGTTGAACTAAGTTAGTTCAGGTGCAGAAAGGGATGCAAAGGTACCCTGAACAGCTCTGGGTGAGTTAAATAAATGTATGCTGCTGAATCAGCTAACCTCCAAAAATATTATTTCTTAAGATCATCTTTACTCTTGTCTCTATTTAGTGACCAGAACTTTAGTCTCCTGTTGGGAACGTGAGGGTGGCACCTCCCCAGAGCAGAGCAGGAGAGCAGCTGTGCTCTCTTGACTCATCCACTGCTGGTGCCAGTGGTAGGTGTTTGCAGAGGAGGAACTTCCAGCTGTTGGGGGTTCAGGGATTTGAAAGCAGCCTCGGCTGTAGTTTCCTGTTCTTCCCACCTGCTGGAAGGCTGCCCTGGCTCTGGGCATCCACCACCACTGTCAGATCAACATCTGCCCCCAATCACCCCTTTTAAAAACCTGCATACAGCTCCAAATGGTGCTGGAGGTGTCAGTAGAGGAACAGAAATGAAACACTGATGTTGATCCTGCCTTTGGGTGTTCTGGCACTGAGGTAAATCCCTTGCTTTTGTTTGTTTTACAGAAATAAAGCCATTCACCTTGAGAACGAACTAGATCGCTTCACAAAACATTTTCTTCAAAAGAGCAAATAAAACATCATTGTGAACCTTCCTGGTGCTCCTTTGTAGGGCAAAGTAGAAATTTTACAGGTGACTCTTCTATTCTGTGGAGTCACTTGAAGTTATTTATATTTTTAATGTTACTCTGGTGACAGTTGTTGTAAAACTTGGACTCTGATGGTGAACCAAACTGGAGAGCTGTGGTACTCTTGAGTGTTATGTTCATTTTGCAGATTTTGGGTTAAAAATTACCTTTAAACACTAAATTTTTTTTTGGGCACTTGACAATAAAACCCCAAATCCTCACTGGTTTTCATGAGTATGTAGCAGTGACAAGTCTCACTTCCTGGCATCCAGGACCTTAGCCAGGGAAAGAGCTCCTGCTTTCAGCTGCTTAGGAATTGTCCAAGGATGGAGGGTGCTGGTTTTCCATGTGGATGTGATTTTGTTTAGTGAAGGAAAGTACAAACTCCAGCATGGGAAAGGATTCCTGACACGTTTGGAAAGCAGGTGCCAGTGTGTTGGGCAGCAGTTCCTCTTGAAAGGGCAGCAGAGGATGAGTGTGAAGTGCACTAAGGAAATGCAGTGGGCTCAGGGCTCCTCTGGAGGTCACTGATCAATAAAGGTGAGCCTGTTCCTTGGTTGGAAGGCAGTGAAGTGAATCCTTTCCCTGTGAGCACGTGGCTGGAGCCATGGGCAGGTGAGCTCAGGTGTGTCACTGCCCCACGCTCACTGCCAGGCAGAGCAGCCTTTGCTGAGGTGGTCTCAGCACGGTGGGGCAGGGTGGGAAGCTCAGGGTGCAGGAGGGGCTGCAGCTGCAGCTGCTGCATCCAGGGAGCAGCACGGGGTGAAAGCCCAGCTCTCCCTGCTATAAACAGGGCTCCAGAGCTGTGCTGGACTCCTTTACCTTTGCTCACCTCCAGCAAAGCCTCTTTAAAAACCTTCTGCTGTTGCTGTCTGCAGTCATTCAACATCTCCTTTTTTCTAACTAGACTTTTTAAAATTATTTTAAAAGAAAAGCCTTTTCAGAGTATTTATATATTTTTATGGCAGTGTTAACATCGACTAAGTTAAAGATTCAGCTCTAGGCTATAGGAGTTTGCTATTTTCCAGTAACTGAGGGCTGTCTCATCAGGAAATAGATGTAAGGTGTAATGCTAGAGGCATTAAGGGAAGACAACAGTTCCACCAGTGTTCAGGTGTTTGTTCTGACTGTGCATGGGGAGTGCTGGGGGTTTGAGGGAAACTGTGGATCCCCCCTGAGTAAGAGCCCAGCCTGGGTGAGGGTGAGGGCACAGCTTTGTATCAATGCTCTGTTTGTGGAGCATTTGTATTGACATTGTATCAAGATAAAACTTTTAATGCATGTGTTCTACAGTTATTTATTAAAAAAAGTCCTACCCCTGTGCTGTAGTAAATTCTTTGGCAGCTCTGTCCCAAGTGCAGACCTGGTAATGCACATCCAGGACAGGTCCCAGCTGCTGCTGTGCTGCTCCAGCCCCATCCCAGGGACACTTTCAGACCAGGGGCTGCTCTAACACAACACTGACAGCTGAGCCAGGCTGGTTAAAAGCACTTCTTTATTGGTTACAATATCAACTCATGGCAACATCTTTCACTGAGCCACTGTACAAATACAAAGGAAAAGATCCATCGTGGGAAAAAAAAAAAGCTATAAACAAAGTTCATAGCAAGTGATTTTTTTTGTCACAGGGAAGTCTTTTTACAACAGCACTGTTAAAGAACAAATGGCACAAGTCCCTGGTTTTTTAATAGCTTAAATAAAAGCTTTAAGACTGTTTCTGAATACATACACAATCCAAAGGCAGTGCAGAATCACTTCATAATTGGTAACATTACCAAAGTTTTCCAAAGTAGTCAGCAACAAGTAAAAACAAAACAAAAAAGCTGATGAGAGATGCTGGGAACTAAAGGCAAAGTAAAAATTAAGCATGTTTAGAAGCACTTTGCTTTGGACTCCTTTGGATGTAATATGTACTACAAGTGTTCAGATGCTTTTATTAAAAAAAAAAAAAAAAGAAAAACACAAAGAGAGCACCATTGTGTAAGTAAAACAAAGGCTTGAAATACCTAAGACTATTCCACCGAAGTCCATATTAGTTAAAACCTAAACATACTGTGTGGTATAAGAATGTCAGGCACATGTAATCTGTTATCAGTTATATCAATTAGTAACACTGTTCACACATTTACCATAACAACACTGCATTAACATTCTGCATGTATTTTACATAACCAGCAATTGGATAAAAGGCTCTGGTGCCTCTGAAGTGTAGGAGGAGTGTGACCAGCATGCATGCCAGAGTACTGGATACACAGTGCACCATCAACCCATGCTAAGTACTTGGACAGGAAATGCTATCTCAAAACCAGCCATTCTGCTACACAACCATTGATACCAACTAGTCCAATTAGCCAAAACTCTCACCAACATCTTAAAGCACAGCACTAAACCTAGTGGAGGTGACAGTGTCCCCAGAGAGGACACACTACAACTCTTGGAATGTTTTCACAATGTTTTCATTCCACCTTAAAGTAATTAATGTGAACTTCATCGTGGGACGAGCGGGTACACGACTGAAGGAAGGAGTCAGCTGCCTGCAGCCCCTGCATTACTGCAAGGACAGGCTGGGACTGCTGCTGCTGCAGCTCAGCTTTGCCAGGACACAGCCAGGCCCTGCCCTGGCAGGAAAAGCCTCTCTAATGCACCTTTGGAGTGCTACAAACCCTGTGAACACACAGAGCTGTGGCTCTGCCGTGGAGCTGCAGTTCAGCACAGCAGTGTTGGAAGGAAAGGGCTGCAGGCAGATGGAACCAGGCCACAGCACTGAAGCACAGGAGCAAACAGCAGCACGAAGCCACAGCAGCTTTCTGTGGTTTCCAGAATCTCAAACTGCTTTCTCCACCAATAAACAGCCATCCAAGGCTACGTGGGAACAAGCCCAGGCTGGGCACTTGGCTGAAGGGAGAACTCTCTGTTGCAAAGTTATATTTGAAAATGCTGGCAAACTCTACCAGAATAAAATAAATCTTGTTATACCAAGCACATGGTTCTGCTTCCCAAGCTGTAACACATTGCCTTCAGAAGAGAGGCTGGCAAGAGTTACTCTGCCACTGTTTGGCACAATGCTCTTGGTTACTCCAGTTCTGTAAAAACACAACTTATTTGAAATTCAGCTAAGGATGTAGTCTGGCTACAATCTTTTAAAGCCAGTGAAGATGTGCCCACTCACACTGCACCACCTGCGAGCAAGTTTCTGTCATGTGCAGAGTCAGAAGTCACACAAGCTGCACACCTGGGCCCATGTCAACTGCAGGCACACACCAGTTCCTTTGAAGTTCAAAGCTGGGGCAAGACCTTTTCAATAAAACCTATCAGGGTAATTTTACTACCTTCCTTCTTTTAGGAGGAGTTTGAGCTTTTACCGTAAAAGCCACCTCCCCTCCAGCTGGGGCATCAACCTCCAGAGGGTCCCTGCCAGCCATCTGAAGAAGGGAATGCCACAGCCTGAGTGGTTCTGTGGCATCACACAGTAGCTGTGGCACTGCAAAAATACCCCACAGCCAGGGCAGTAATGGAACAGCAAAGGTCACCTGGGCAGGATCTGTCACAGGCTCCAAGACGCGCCGGATGCTGAGTCCCCGCTGAGCTCAGGCTTCTCCCAGGTCCCTCGTGTGACACCAGAGCCCCTCTGGCCTGGGTGAGCGAGGAGCAGAGGTAGGCAGAGCTCTGTGATGCTGTTGGACACCCCAGCAAGTCGTTGGCGTTCCTTAGTATTGAATTTAAAAGCAGCTGAATCCAAGAGGCAACAGCCATCCAACAATGACAGTGAAGTTACCTGCAGTAATACCTGTACAAGAGCCACTACCACTGTTACAGGCTACCTGAACTGGTAAGAAAAGTTATATACAGCTGTAAAATTGGTTTTGGAGTTTCACAAGTAGAAACCAGTTTTCATACCAGAATGTAAAAATGGCACCTGTCTCGGCAAAGGTGTTGACTAGGAAATTGGTTCAAAACACACTTCTATGGAAAAAAATTTTTTTAGAAAAAGAATATTTTCTTAAAATTCTTTAGTAACAAATTTCCAGAATGATTCACTCAAGGCAGCTGTGAGTTAAAAAAAAATAATCAAGTGCACCACTAAAAAATAAACTGAGTCTGCAGGATCCCAAAGAGCTGCTCACTTAAGAGAGTTACAAGAATTCCATAATAGTTCCATAAATGCAGACAGATCACAATGCAGAACACTGAGGAATTCCTGTGAGAAACAATACAGTGGGATTTTGGTCCTACACCACAGGCTGCTGTTAGGAAATGTTCCTTCTCCAGTATAAGAAGCGCCTTTTTCTTATTTTAAAAGTGAATTTACCGTGATTGACTGGTACATTTATTGGCACCTTCACCATTATAGACATGGTGAGTTTACAGGCACAGTCTGGAAGTACTGAAATGTAAAAAATGTCAGAAACTTAAGTCATCTCAGCCAGAAATCCATCTGGATCTATTACAGGATTCTGGGCCCTTCTCTTTCCTACCTGACCCAGAGACACCCAGACTCCCCAGCAGTTCCAATGAATGATGACCAACAGCATCTTCCAACCAGGTGATTTAAAATTCACGTTATCTTTAAAATAAGTCACTTAAGAGAAGCCAATAGACTTAATTAATCCCCCATTCCAAAATAGTCACAATTGTTCAGATTCCCAAGGCAACACCCACTGTGAGAACAGACATTGCTGCCAGGCACCAAAAAGTTAAGCAGCCTCCCTGGGCAGTTTCAAATGAGCATCAGCCACATGATTTTCCTGTCTCTGCACTTGGTGAGATTTCTGAGCAACTGACACCAAAATCAGAATCAAATCAGGAAAGGAGCAGAACTGGCTATTTACAGTGTTGGAGCTGCAGAACATCTGCATCTCAAAACTCCCATGGCACAGCCCTCAGGGACCACAGAACAAGCACACATCCTCAAGGTCATCCCCAGAGCTTTTCAGGGGGCACACAGGTGCAGGTGAGTTACACAATTCCTCTGGTAATTCACACTGCACAGAACTGACAACAGGCACTACTTTTGGCCGTGGTGTGCTTTGGCAACCCCTGAATTTGGAGGAGAATTACAAGCAATTAACTGCACAGTTAAATCCTCTTTAGGAATTTCAGCAAAGTGCTCCTGAATTTCTCAGTTGTGTGGAACAAGGAGCGAGCCCTGCAGACTCTGGGCTCTGAGCAGCAGCTAAGTCCCTGTGAGTGCAGAACAGCTGGAGCTTGTGAGGAGCCAAACCCACACCTCTGGGCAGAGCCCAGCTGCCCACAGCACTCGGCCACTGGGCTTCTGCAGCCACCACTGCAGAATCACTGCTGCAAAAACCTGCAGGGAGGAAGCTAAAACGTCTGGATTTATTTTATTTTCCAATTATTTCTGCTGTTGGTGCAAGTCTACCTGGTGTTAACTCCTTGGTGTCTGGAGGTCATGACTGCCAATGGATGAACCAGGAACCACTGGCTTGAAGGAAGAACCCCCCTGATCAAAAACAGGCAAGCAGGTCAAGAAGTGAGTGAATAAGGCGGTAGGTATTAACTGGGAGTCTGCAGGGCCTTTAAAAAAAATTCAAATGCCTTCCATTATAAAAAACACATACATACCATTGGCTTCACTTTATCTACAGTAAATTCACAAAAACATTTAAAACAGCAATCTAGTTCACCCACTACAAAACTCAGAAGTGACATCTCGGGTTAAAAGCAAAGCTATAAATGTAGTTCCTTAAAAAATGCAAACATATTTCTTTACATACAGACAAATGTTACATGATTGGCTGCTATAATGTGTATATTCTGTTATGTACAAAAAAAAGTACAGGATTAGCAGACTGAGCACAAGCAAAAACCCTTCAAGGACAATCTAACCAAACCACCAAAAACAAAAAGACTGGCTCTTAGTTTGTCGGTCACCATGATTATGTGTGCTGGCCCCTTTTAAAAAGTCAGTGATTTCTTCCCCCCTCCCCTATTTCTTCACTTGATTTTTTTTTTCTAGTTTACAGAAAGCCTTTTTGTGTAATAATCAGTGAATAGAAAAACTTCACCTGCAAATACAAGGTAGAAATGTTATTTCACAGCTATAGGCTGCAGCATTGATCTCTCCAGATCTCAAATGGAGAATGTACATGTTTGGCTCCCAGTTAATTCCAGATTCTGAGAAAACTGTCCCAAGACCCTGTAGCTACAGCCATGCCGTCATCAGTAACACCTAAACAGCTGACACGGTTGTCATGGCCAGCCAGGACACCTGCAAAAGAAGAAGCAATGCAATTTTAGTGTCTGCAAGATGTCAAGGACTTCAGTTGTTACTCTGCTCTCCCAGATAATTCTTAAATGTACTAAAAAAGATGCAATGCAAGATCTTAATTCTCCTTTTTGTCTTTACTCTGAGGAACCACATAGACCATAACAACCTTATTAAAAAAACCCAACAATAAGGTATATAAAATATCTACACACAACATTGCCTCCATTTTTCTCTCTGCCCTTATAACTTCTCATTCCTTTCCCATAGATGTCCTTCTCCCTAATCAGGCTCTCCACCAAGTTTTCCCGTGTTTTCTACACTGCTGTCCATAATTTCAGCCATCAAGCACTTCCAAAATCCAATGTGATGTCTCCTGACAAAGCCCTGAATGCATTAACTACCTTGGGTTTCCCAAGTTTTGCAAACCCTAGGGATTACAAATCCCCGATCTGTTGTGGTAAATGGAAGAGCAGCACTAGCCTGTCTCTTTCCTGCTTTGGTCTGTTTCCTCTCTATCTCTTCTTGCCCTTGTCTGCTCTCCCAAGGTTCCTCATCCAGGTCTACTGGAACTAAGGAAAAGGATCTATGTTCAGTCTAAACAGCAGAACTCATGTTCAGAACTGAACCAAGCGTTTAAGTTACTTTAAGAAGTGAGAAACAGCTGTGCTCTAAGCATGCTGTGTCCTGACAAAAGTGACTGATTCAAGGACCAGAAGTTTCCACTTTCCCTCTCTCCCAACAGCAGGGAAAGCAAAGCAAGAGGACTCCTGTAGTTACATCTGAATTACTGCCACTCATGGGTACAGAAGTCAATGCAAACGTGTAATTTTGCACTACTTAATTCCATGCAGTTCAGTGAAATACATTTTCCGTAGATGCAATTCTGGAGGGCATTCCTCAGCCTCAGGAGGTGGGATGTCCCAGCACACAGATCTGTAAAGCTCAGAACAGGCTTTTCTCCTGACGCATTTACTGCTCACACCGCGGAGACGGAACTGAAACTGACTTCAGAGGACACAACCACACGCAATGAGAGGATTCCATTTTGAGAGAAAACAGCGCTGAAGGAGTCGAGCATCTCCCCCAGCACCAGCACCAGCAGTGCCCCAGCTCTGCCCAGGCACCCACCTGCCCTCTCCCCTTTGAGCGTGTCCCACACGTTGCAGTTGAAGTCGTCGTAACCCGCGAGCAGGAGGCGCCCGCTCTTGGAGAAGGCCACGGAGGTGATGCCGCAGATGATGTTGTCGTGGGAGTACATCATGAGCTCCTGGTCGGCGCGCAGGTCGAAGAGCCGGCACGTGGCGTCGTCCGAGCCCGTGGCGAACGCGTGGCCGTTGGGGAAGAACTGCAAAGGTTCAGCGAGACACGGCCGTCGGACACCGGGAACGGCCGGGAACGGCCGGGAACGAGCCGGGAACGCAGCGGGAACGCGGCGGGAACACGCCAGGAACGCGCCAGGAACAGGGCCGGGAACGCGGTGGGAATGCAAAAGGAACGCGGCGGGAACGCGGCGGGAACGAGCCGGGAACGAGCCGGGCTCACGGCATCGCTCCGCCAGGCACGGGCAGGATGGTTTTAAAGCAATATCAGAATGTTGGAAAATGCACGCACATGGCTACGCAAGGGAACACCTCTGGAACAGTACTGGGGACACCTGGGGAGGGGACTGCAGCCAGGCAGTTCCTCTGTGTGCTCTAACAGGAGTCACAGGGGATGCCACTGACTCCTAGAGGATGAAGCAAAGCCCAGCTCTGCACATCCTGGCTGAAGTGGAACACAGTGTTCCATCCTCAGCTGGTCGGCCAGGCTGGCTCAGCCAAGACAGAAGACTGCAAACAAGCAATTCAATTTCCTCAAAAAATCCACTCCAAATCCGAGTTATTCTCTCAACAGCGATATTGATTGGAATGGGAATGGAGAGAGCCCAGAACATCTCAGGGTCCAGGTCTAAGTATAGGAACTGCATTTTTGTACTGGTCATGTGTTTGGTATTTTCTCAGCCTTAACGATTTTTCATGTTTATCAAAAACAGATGCAGCTTCAACTTAGATTTCCTCCTCTATTTACCAGAGCCTGGATCTTACAGACCAGAACATAGTGTTACTCTGACAGAGGCGAAATATAATCCAGTTTCTAAATATTACCAAATTATTCCAGGGAATATTCTGCATCAATACTGATTGTAATTGCCTTCCAGAGTATTTAATGGAAAGCTCTTTTAGTTCAACAAAAAAACATTTAAGATGAGGATGCTTGGCTGTTTGCACCCTCTCAGTATTTTGCATTTATCTACAACTTTCAGTTTTTAACACATTGCCACATTTCAAAAAGTTTCCCTAGTCCATTCTTTACTTCTTAAAAAAAGTGAGGTCTCAGTTACTGAATAAAAACACAGGTGAAACTATCCCAGGAACAGCACAGTGCATCACAGATAATGGCAATAATAATTCAGTTACAAAGTAGATTGTAAGTTATTACACAACCTTCTCCATTACACACAACTTAACATTCTCTACCCCAACTAATTGATTTTAAATCGAGGCAGTTCAGTAGACTCTAAGCTGAATTCATGCAAATGTAGCCTTTATCCTCCCCCTTCCTTCCCACGTGGAAACAGGAGGATCACTTACACAAACTGCATTAATGTCTGACACGTGCCCTGTGAACGACTGCCTGCACATTCCATCGCGGATATCCCAGAGCTTCGAGGAGGCATCGCAGGCGCCCGACACAAAAGTCTTCATGTCTGGACTCAGGGACAGGCTCATCACATCTCCAGTGTGCCCAGTGAACGTGGTGGTCTGCTGGCCAGTTTCTATATCCCACAAAGCACTGCAGATGAAGTTAACATCTGTCATTATCTCAGAGTTCAAGTTTTAAATACAAATTAAGAAAAAAAAAAGGAAGAAAGTGGGGATGAGGGGAAGGCCAACAGAGCTCAAAAACTCACCAAGTGGTGTCTCCTGAGCTAGTGACAATTTGGTTGTCATCTAGGAAGCGACAACAGGACAAGTATCCTAAAAACGAAACAGTTGTGTAAGGTTTTGAGCCAGGAGTAATGCCTGAAGGTTAAAATGCAAGACCAGCACCCAAGGTGTGCCCCAGGCAGCCCAAGGCAGGGCTGCTCCCCTGGGGCAGAAAAAGGGGAAGCAGGAGCAGGGCTCACCTGTGTGCCCTGGCAGCCCAAGGCAGGGCTGCTCCCCTGGGGCAGGAAAAGGGGAAGCAGGAGCAGGGCTCACCTGTGTGCCCTGGCAGCCCAAGGCAGGGCTGCTCCCTGGGGCAGGAAAAGGGGAAGCAGGAGCAGGGCTCACCTGTGTGCCCCGGCAGCTCGCGGCTCACGCGCACGTTGCCCTCCCTGGTTTTCAGGTTGTAGATGGAGCAGATGTTGTCCAAGCCCCCGCAGGCCACGTAGTTCCCAGAGGGAGCGTAGGCACAGGTCATCACCCAGGAGGACCTCAGGGGGATGGCGTGCATCTGCAGGGACACAGCTGCTGGGTCAGAGCACACCAGGGCAGCCCAGTGCCAGCACCTGCCTTTACACCACAGCCACAGCTCTGGGACACACAGCACTGTCTGCAGGGCAGATCTACACATCTTCAGTACCCTATTCATAGCAAAGCTGTTGGAAACTTAAACGTTTACAGTGGTAGTTTATTCTGGATAGGATTTCTCTGTCTGCGTTTTGTACATCTTTAAACTCTGGGTGGTAAGGCAGGATGGGTGTCCCCATGGACACTGCACAGTTCACAGAAGCTCCACTCCACACTGCCTAAGCTTTGCCCTAACAGCTGCTTTTCTTCCTTCTACTTCTTCTGCTCTTAAACCCAAAGCACTCCTGTAAATTCTGAGGTTGTGTGTGTCTGTAATTCAACACCAAATCAGTTTTAGAAGCAACACCACAAAGGCAGAGAGCTACAGGTACTGCACTAGCAAAGAATGAAAATGTAGCAATCACTATGTAATTACCTATGGCTTCAGTGACAACCTACAACACAGCACTAGTGCTCACCTAGCCAGGAAGGAACAAAAAGAGATTGTCTCAATGAAAAAGACTGCTTTTGATTTTTGACCTGCAACCATGGTAAAAAAACAGACAGTCGGTTCAAACACACAACTTACACAAGAATTATTGATAAGGATTATAAATAACTACCTTATTTGTTGTATAACTATCCCAAATAATTAATTTTCCATCTTGAGAAGCACTCACTAGTAGCCTAAATATGAACACAAAATAAAATATGTTAATATAAAGCAAACAAAAAAAAAATCTCAAAATAGACATACATCATGCACGATTATCAAGTGATTCCGAAGTTTCATAATTTCTTTATTGCCCTCTGCTTTTTCATTTTTATTGGAGGGGCACATCTGTTGGAAAAAGTCTGCAAAGATCTAAATCTCCATACCACCAGACTGAGGAATCCCGTGGGGATTAGGAATGAACACAAGTGAACAACTTGCTGAAAACTCATTTTATGAACTCTCTCCACAACTGCTTTCATTATTCATGTAACTACACAGTTACACAAAAGCAAATAAGGAATTTGGGCAAAAATAAATCTTGAGAACAGATTCTGGATGAATTCCTCTCTGAAGGAATGATGCAGAGCAGAGTACGAGGCAGTGCTTACACCTCACCATCAGCTGCTCTAAAGGCAGCAAAACAAAACTCTTAAGTTACTTTCCTGCTATGTACAAGAGGATCTTTCTTTCCATGAAATAAAAATTTGTCGGTGAAGTTTTTAAATCCCTACCACAGAAGTTACATAATTATTCAACATCTTGGAAAGTACAATATCCAACATTCCAAAAACCAGGCCTCATCACATACTCTCTGTTGCTTAAACAGACTCAAAAACTTCAGTAAAAAAGGGAAGAAGGAGAAAGCAAAACATCGATGGGCAGAAGAGGCAAAGATCTCTTCTGTGATCCCCCCACAGGCACCAACTCTCCACAGGCCCCCAGCACCTGGCAGAGAGCTGGAGGTGCCAGTGTGACCCCAGCCCTGCCCTGGCAGCCCCTGCACACACCTGGAGTCTGAGCCCCAGTGCATGGCGTAGATTTTGGCTAAGTGACCTCGGAGCGTGCGCCGGGTGCGCATCTGGATCCGCCCCACCGAGTCCAGACTCGTTGTGATCTACAAATAAACAAAACAAACCCCTCAGATACTGGGAGCTATTTTTAATGCACAAGATAACAAAAATACATTTGAACTTTTGATAGAGTATTATCTATCTTGGCACAAAACAAAAACCATTAAAAAATGGGATACCGGTGTACACCCAGCAACACCAACACAAACAGATTTTACAGCACACAGACATAACACACTGCACAGTGGCTACAATGAAACTCCAGGAAGCTCTTTTAAAATACTTCTACATTATACTAAGACTACTTCAGATTATTAAATCTCAAAGTTTTCAATTTAAACCAATGAAAGAAAATGCTCTAGTATTTACTGCACTGTTACTTTTTAAGGCATCTTTAGATCTTTAAATTTAAAGCTCTTTTTAAAGATCTTTAAGTGCAAAATAATTCTGTTTCCAAAAAACTGCTATAAGCTGTTTATTTAAGTATTTCTAAATATATTTAACACAATAAACATACTCTATTTAAAAGGTAAACTGGAAGCATGATCCATTGAGATGCTGGGGAGGTTTCGACTGGTTGGGTTTTTTTGCTGTTTCGTTTATTTGGGTTTTTTTGGTGGGGCTTTGTTTAGTTTTAAGTAACTGTATAAACACACTGTGCATTTCCAAAGGCTTCTTTCACTTTATTCTTTCAGTTACTGAACAGGAACGTGCCAGAGTCACAAATTGATATTTTTGGTTTTTTATCTCTCAAATAACAGGCTACACAAAGAACAGGAACATACCTGAGCAAGAGTTGTGTCACTACAGGCTTTCCTGGCATCCTGAAACAAGAAATGAAACAAGTTGAATTGGAAAGGCAACACTGAGCAACTGAGAAGGTCTAAAGGAAAAGTAACTCTTGAGCTAAATTGCAACACACTCAAAGCCACACACCACCACCAACTGACATGCCAATATTCTTCTGTCACCCTAACCTGATTTACTGTGCAAGGAATCTAAAAAGCAATGGCACACAACGAGGGGTAGTGGAGGAAGAGGGACTTAAGAAAGGCCATGCCCCAGCAGCCTTTGAATCTCCCTTTCTACAGCCTATGGGATTCAAAGGCATTTGGAGCCATCCTGAAGTCCCAGTGCCTACCCTTTTCCCTGAATTCCTTCCCTGGGGTGGCTGTGCTTGCTCAGGGTGTGCTGAGCACAAGGGAAGAACTGATCCACCTGGAAAAGCAACCACATATTACACAGGATTAGCAAGCTCTGTGCCACACAAATTAACCCTCCTGCTGGCTGGGAGAGGCAGGGTGGGAATCAGCAGGCAGGATCTGGGGAGCAGGACAGACAGCAGGATTACCAAAGCTTAGCAAGGATGTACTTGGCACAAATTGAGGGGAAAAGATGGCCCAGTGACACCCTCACCCATTTCATGGAATGGGTGGTGCTCAGATCTCCACACAGACTCCATGGCTTTCCCTTATCTCAGACTCCATGGACACAGGACTTGCTTCCTGCATATGATTCAACCTGACCTAGAAAACAGACTTGACTTTGATTTGCATAATTCAGCCCCAGACTGAAGCTGTGACACAGGTGAGCTCCAGAGAGCCTGAGCTGCAGCTCTGACTGTGCAAGGCCTGGCTCCAGTCACAGCTGTGACTGCACAGCTCTCCTGCAGCCCAGAGCACACACAGAGCACACACGGGCACAGGGCCAGCACCTCCTCCTGAGAAAATGGCTTAAACTGGCTTCAGCTTAGACAGCAACTGAGCAGCACACGTTAAACATGGTTTAAACTGCCTTCAAATTAGACAGGAACTGCACAGCACAAGCTGAAGGTAAAACCATCAGCAGCCACGCTGAAGGAGCAGCCACAGAACCCTCTCAACTCCTGGCAATTTCTCCAACCTGTGCAACCACTGAAGCAGCCACCCAAGAACGATGGTGCCTCTTCAGCAGCACTTTGTGTGTCCCTCTAAAGCTCAGTCTGTGCAGGAATGGCACCGTCCCCTTTGAGAGCAGCGACAGAAACATTTGCCTGCACATTTTGGAGCTGCCTCAACACGTCCACGCTGGGATCTTCAATTTTTTTTCAAGCTCTTCTTTGAGAGTTACTTGACATTGCAACTTTAACATTTCTTAAGTGCCTGTTTATTTTGACCACCCTTTATAGCTCTCCTCCCAAAAAGCAAGCCCAAGAGTGGATTAAGTCACGTCAACTTATTTTTATAATGTCTGAACTGTAGAAATATTTATAAAATGTTGACGTTTGGAATCAGGAGGGGTTTAAAATACCAGAGCAGCAAATCCCTTAGCACTCAGGACTTATTTCATCCACAGGAAGAAACACACTGGATTTTAAACAACTACTTGTTTGATTGCCCTGAAATAGCTGAAAATGTTAGCACACACATGAATTCTGAATGCAGTCTGAATGACACAAAGCATTTTTTTCTCTTTAAGAGCGAGCTATTAGCAACTCTTATATTTGAGGCTGTCTAATACTTGCCATACAATTGGCAAAATTGCAGGAAAAGGAGAGTTCCAACAGGTTACTTTAATTCTTACCTTGAAACTGTATTTCTACATATGCACCATCCAAACAGAATCTTTAGTGTCAAAACATAAAAAAGCTCCTCTGTGTAACTGCAGATTTTTCACAGTTCATGCAGTAGACAATGCAAAATTTGTGAGAAAAATCTACCTGCTTGATCAGTGTGCAGCCCCCAGACTCTCCTAGCACACACTTCAGATTGAGGTTTTCCCCAAACTACATGTATTTTTGTAAATATAGTGTGTTATTTGTCCAAAATGTCTGATTCAAATGACACTGTGCCAAGTAAGCAACACTTCTAAAGATCATTATCCTCAAATTCAGTTCTCACAGTGAGGACACACACATCACACGGGAAATTCATTACAGACAGAACTAGGAATTAACTTTAACCATCAAGTCATCTGACACATATCTGACAACTCAGTGTTCAGAGTTCCAACTCCCTGCAGCCTCAGGCTGTACACTGTGCACAGAGCAGAGCTCCAGCTGCATGGGGAGACACACGTGTCCACATCACCTAAGTACTGCAAAAATAAAATTAAAAGTCACGAAACACTTCTAAAATGTTGCAGTCCATTGGTGCTCAACAGCTCTGCACTGGAGTTTTCACACCTTAGGATGCTGTTAGGTACAGTCTTACCTGGACCTCACTTCCAGGCACAAAGCTGATTTTCTGTGATTATACTCTTAGAGGAAATACCAGATAAAATCCTAGAGCTGTCAACAACTAAGACAGCAAAACACTAGCTATACATAAAACATCAAATGCTGTTAGTGACCTCATCTCTTTTTAGGAGTGCATCAAAAGTAATTCCTGAAAATAACCAGTGGATAGAAAATAGTAGAAAATATCCAGAATATATTCTTGACACTTAAAACCCCTTATTTTTCAGATTCTGTATCCATCCCTCTTACCCATCCCAAACAAAAACTGTGCAATGATTTAACAAGCAAGATAAGTAGACATCTCTACAAATATGAAATTGAATTATTTGGTCAGGAAGTTTCATAGACATTAAGTCATCAGAAGCATTTTTAATTGCCTATTAATCTGAAATTAGAATTAATCACAAGGTATCCAAGCCTGCACTCAGATGCCAAGAGGCAACCACCAACTGCTGAGCCAAGGGACTCCAAAGGCAATACAACCACAGTTACACAGCCACATCTCATAGATCCAGTTACAAGTTTGGGTGGTAGAGTTACAAAGGAAATGTTAAAGCCACAAAATGGAGTCATTAGTCAAGAGCCAATCACATTTTTATGCTCCAGAACTTAAAAAATAAGCAAACGTTCCTGCAGCACAGTCTAAGCCCTCTAACTTGCCTGGCAGCTCTTTCTTCCCACAATTTTGCATGAAACCAGAGTCATTGATTACCAAGACTGAACAAAGGCTAAACTGGCTGCTCTGAACATAACATAATGATAAAAGTCTTTACACAGCATGTAGAGGGAGAACTGAAAAATTATGTACTCCTTTTAGCAGTGTAATTCTGCAATAAAGCTTAAACTGGAACAAAAATAAATTAGTATTTGAAGCTAAAAGTGATTTGTATCCTGTACAGAGCTGGTGGGAGGGGCAGCAGGCACAGCACTGAGTGAGTGAAGTGAGAGCAGGACACAGAGCTCTCCTTGGAGGGCACTGAGTGAGCACCAAGCATGTCCAGCCCAGGGCTGGCACCACCCAGCAGCCTCACACCTCACAGGAGACACCACAGAGCAACTGCTGCCAGCAGATGCCATGCCAAAAAAAGCCTCTGTGCCTGCAACAGATTCCAGGAAACCTGTACTCTCCACTGATAGGAATGTTTGCAAATAAACCATTCCCATATAAATCAGATTTATGAATGCTTCGTGCTTTGAACATTTTGATGAAAAATAAACAGGCTTTGAAGATCCTTATTATGCTTTACTGAAAACTGCATCACTGACATACAAATGCAAATTGCAAAAGATTCCTGGAAAACTGACTTTGGGCATGACAGCTTGTACTTGGTTTATCTTCACCGAGTAAAGACCACAAAAAATAGCCTGTATGGGGGCATCAGCATTTAATAAAAATAAACTGGACAGGAAGCCAAGAAACAGTGCTTGTGGAAATGACATCCACCCTGGAAGGATCTCTCACACTCCCTGCTTTAACCTCAGCCTTCTCAGGGCTCACTTTCAGCCCAGGACCAAGCTTTTCTAAGACCCTTAAGCCTAGCTTGTCATGCCTAGGTTCTAGAAGTTTGCTGCTCCCTCCTGTTTTTAAAAACCCAGAACATAAAATTTGCAGAAACACATACACCCCTAGCACCAAAACTCAGCAAACTTCAACAGGAAATAAAATGTTTTTTCAAGAAATATTACAAATTTACTTCAGTATACCAATGGCTTTTCTGATTTTTACTCAAACATTCTGAAAATACTTTAAGCTCTGCACGAGTTAAACAGGAACAACTGATAGATCTTTACAGTTTATTCCCTTAAAGGAGGAACTTTATCATGGGAAACAAGCAATTGACAATTCTTACTCTGATTTGGTTTCGCAGCTGCTCTGCCTCCTGCCGTAACTGCTCCAGCTCACTCATCTTCTCCAGCCTCTATTTCTCACGCTCCACTGGTAAAGAAAACCTGCCAAGAAGAGGCAAGAAAGAGATACTCAAAGTTATTTTTCTCCTCTTTAAAAAACATAACAAAACCCCTAAGAATCTGTGTGTATATATATTTTTATTCTGCTTTTAGAAAGGCTTCCAAATAGACATTCTCTTCGGTACAGTGTTAATGAGTTTGGCAAGACCTAAGTGATTTCAATTCCTGAATTACCACGAAAAGCAGAATTAAGTGAAGTCTATTTTGAATATAAAAGCAACTGTCAACAGAACCACCCACTGTACTTTATAAACCTGTTTTGCAGCAGCTCCCTGCTCCCCGCCCAGAATCTGTGTCAGTCTGTGCCCGGGATGCCAGCACAGAGCAGAGGCTGCAGGTGCCCCCAGTATTCACCCCTGGGCTCAGCAGGGCTGTGACACAGCCACCTTGCACAGGACACACAGGGCACACTTGGTTTTAATTAAAGATTGAATTTTTTAATTCTAGGCTACAGCTGAAATAGCAGATTATCTCCACTTTTTTCTCATATTTTTTTCCAGGGCAAGGCACAAAGATCTTTTTATTTCAAAAGCACCCACAGAGTGAGAAGGGATAGCAAAGAACAAATAAATCCTCCCTAAAAGCATCCTTGTGCTGATACAGCCCTCAGCTCCCTGAAGCAGCTGTCACCTGAATGAGGACTCAAAGCAAACCTAATAAAAATATCAATTAACAGTAAGACCACATGGCTGCACACTTTCAGGCTAGCAAATTTTTTTATTTTTTTTTTTCAAATCAGATTTTTGCATTCGATTTTTTTTCAGTGTGTTGAACAAAGTTTCCTCAGATCAATTTTCAGGTTTTTATCCCCAGCACAGCAGTGCAGGCAAGCTCCACTAGAGACCTCTTAAGTCTATTCACACACATGGAGACTTCAAAATCCTGGCAGTGAAAGCAACATCAGCAAGTAAATTGCTCAGAGACAAGCCAGGCACTTATTAGTAATTTTTTCATGACAGAAAAAGCACACCAGAAAGGTGATGATGGTGGTCCCCTGACATTATATAAAAAGCCAAAACACTTCTAGCTTGTAGAAGAAGACAGACAAGTCAGACTACTACTCACAAAATGAAAATTGAGGAAGGAAGGAAAAGAAGCAGGAAGAAGAACCTATTCAAAACGTTACTCTACACTTCCTATTTAGTCCACTGAAAAATGGCCAAAAAACAGAGGAGAAAAGGTCACTGTGTGTCTGGTAGATTGTTGACCTCTGGGGAAACCCCTTTATTTGGTCTGGCTACTGGCTCTCTGCAGTCCAGCAGTGATGTGCTCTAAAAGACTGACTCTGGAAAGGTTTTTTTCCATCTATAAAACACCACACTTACAGATTTAAAAGAGTGAGAAGTTTTGGTTCAAAGCAATTTGCAATAAAATAATCATTCTTTTACTAACAGTTTATACTAGTGTTTGAGAGCTAGAAAGTTTTTTGCTGCTCAAGTAGAAAAATATCTTCACTAACCTCTGTGCTTCCCACAGGTATCACTGCAAGTCCATTTCAGAACCAATTCACAAACACACACCAAGTTGGATCATCTCCAAATCTAAATACATCCTCATCTGTAAGAGGGATGGTGACTCAGCTCTAACCAGTATTTCCAGCTACATGTAAGCAAACTGTGGGGTGCACACATTCCCCTTCCTCAAACCTGTGCTCTGTTCAACCACAAGGATGTAATTCATATGGGAATTCTCGAGGAGACTTCTCCATTTCCTACTGTTCCTTTTTCAGAAGCCCAGACTGCTGAATGCACAGCAGGCATAACATACAAGCCATCAACACTCATGTCCAATTTAAAAGACTAAACATTAAAAACATGACTTTAGCACATGCATTAATCACATACCTTTATAGATTATCGAGTTTAATTACAACCTTAATGCTTTTAATGGGGATATCTCTATGAAATATAGCCCCCACTTTCAGTTCTGACAGTGTCAAATTAACCTTTTCAGTATGATTTTCCCTTTTTATTCCAGAACCTACTCAAAGGTAACACAGACAAAACAATGGTCTCAAAGGTCTAAAGGCAGCCATCCACACTGCCTGCCAATGCCTGTGTGCTATTTTTAACAGGAGATAAAGATTCCTAGCAGAGAAGTTGATGTATTTCTAATTTGCTGAGAAGGGAAGTCAGCTCCTGCCCTGTGATGTGTCACACACTTCAGTGCTCTGTAGACAGTAACTTCAGATTCTCACAGAGAATTACTGATCATAAAGAAAGTGACATTATTCACAACTGGAAGCACACATGGCCAGTCACAAGTATACAAAGTTAGGGCATTTTTCTATTCATAGGTAGAGCTGTGAGCAGATTCAAGAATGAGCTGCAGCATTGCACTGGCATTCAAAGACCATCAGTGACAATTCTGCACATAAAGTTAATGTCAATTAATGTCACTGGTACCAGCATTGTTCATCAGTAATGCCATTTCTGCACCAAACTGCACCTACAGCTGCACAGCTGTTCAACTTCACAGCTTTAAATCATGGTAACACTTCTCCAAGTTCCCACATGGACAAACTCCAGAAGGCTTCTCACTCACTCACAGCCCTTTAGTTTAAAAATAATTCTGAAACAAATAAAAGGATAATGATGCTTTATAATTTTGAAAGGAACTTTTTGAGAAGTGGAAAAGCCTGAGCAGCACCAGCATGTTCTAAATCTGCAGAGCCTTAAGTGTTACTGCTCAGCAGAAATGTGTCAGTGGTCCAAGGTCAAGCTACACCCCAAAGAGCAGAGCTGCCTCCAAACCTGCACTCCCACAAAACCCAGGCTCACTTTAGAACTGGCTCACTCCAGCCTTAAGCATTGAAGTTCCCTTCCAGAACACAGCATTTGAACAACTAACTCCGAGATCCTAAGCTATGTATAAACACCAAGATACTACAGTAAACAAACTAAGTGCAGTTCAACTATTAAATTGAAGTGTATCCAACAGTGCTGCACTGCCTGGCAGCAGCTCCCAATGAAAAGGCCTGTGTATTCAGATCATCACCCACCATTAATATTTGGCAGAACTGGGCAAAAGATGCTTCCATTTGGGATTTTTACTTTTTTTTTACGCACTATTTTCATGTGCCCACAGGAAGCTACAGAAATTGAGTGGGTAGGGAGGAAGCTCTCAGGGATGCATTTCCAGATTCACACTAACTCTACAAGCAGCATCTCTGAACTCCTGTTGAACTCCTGTGGGAACATCTTACTGATGTCACCAGACTCACAACAGCAACACAGGAAGATAAGCACATGCTTGGAACCTTGGAACCCGTGGATCCATCTGAGTCTCTTAATACTTCTGATGCTCCAGCAGTATGGTTACACAGAGGTAGTTATGAGCAAAGACCATTACCCAGACCAGATTTACTTGCTGTAATATTGTTTCTAAGCCTACCAGTGAGGTGATCAGTGAAGCACGGAGCACAGAACTGAGATGCTTGGCAGCCCTGGCAAAGCAGAGGCTGCATCCTGCAAACCTGTCCTACTGCAGAGAAGCAAGACACCACCAACAACCCTGAAATGTGCTACCAGGCATCAGCTAAACAGCTTGGGTTTTATCAGATTAAATGCTGGGACTGCTTTGGCAAGGGCTTACAAGGATTGCCAAGAACAGAGGTGATCTCTGTGATGCAGATTTCTCCTCATACAAATTACTGAAAACCTCAGTGGATTCATCACCAACCCATACTAGGTTACAAAGGACAGCATGCCTGTTCACTCTTCCCTCCAAGATGAAAACACTACAGCCTGGAAGGAGCACAGCTTCACAGTCTGGAAAAATCTTTATTCCAAATATGAATTTCCCCAGGAGCCCAGCTGTGCCATGCTTAGTCACAATACACAGCAAAGCCATCAGCTCTTGCACCTGTAGAAAGAGTGAGGATTCCTCCTGCCACCTCAGGAGACTGGGGTAACAGGATGTCTACTTCCCTGACTTATTCATAGTTTTTTAATAAATGTTGAATCAGAGAAAAAAAATATTCTGAGTTTGCTCAGATGCAGAATACTCGTGGTACCTGCTTTTTAGCATTCAGAGGTAGCATCTCTGATGAAAGAGGTCAGATGCTTCTCTTCAAATACAGCTCATGGTGTGCACGATGTTCTGTGAACAGTTCCACCTGCTGAGGCCTCCAGGGGAAGAGCAAGAGGACAGGGAAGAACCTTCCAGTACCTTTGGAAGCCGAGGGTGTGGCACTGCAGGACACCCAAACCACCAGGAAATGGAGTCAAGGACACGAGATGCTCCCATCAGGAGCAAGAGCACAGGGAGCTCGTGGTGAGCTCTGGCTTTGTGCAGCCAGCCTTGCCCTCAGACACCTGGAGGCTCAACTGCTCCTCACTGCAAACTCTCCTCAGTGGATCTGTGCAAGTGAATTTACTGATACCAAAATAAAGTGCCACCCAAGGCAAAATAATTAACTAAGTCAGATTCCACAGTATATCTAGTGCCAAGAAAGCCACTGCCAGGCTTGAGTGCTCCACAGATAAATTACTCCTTAAACTATTCCTGATTCAGTAGCAGCATCATTTGCTAAGAGTTTAATTCTTCATTATACAGGCAGGCAGTGACAAATTACCCCAGGGTCTTGTCTCCAAAGTACTCCCTCTGCAACCTGTAGACTCAGAACTTTGTGGCAAGAAAAACACAATTTTCTCTGCATGAGTTACTAGAGAAGTGTAAATACGCCCCACCCCACAACAAAGGTTTGCTATTTTTGTAACAAATATATAGATATTAAAGGGGCTGCAGAAAGAACAGTCTGCTTGACAGGATTCTTAAGAGCTATCTGAGAGTTATTTAAGTAAGAATTTAATTTTGTATCAAAAAAATCAGTCTTTTACAACTGAAATAAGTGCATACCTACAGCTTTTCAACTCATATGCAGCAAGATCTCGAAGGGACCAACAGACAGGAGGAGAAAGGAGGCTCCACATGGCTTTCATGTGATCAGCCCTACCAGTGATCACACAGGTGGCTAAACATAAGGAATGCTAACTATAGCACTTTGCTAAATCCAGGGGAACACACCAAGAAATTCCAGCTCTTTCAAGGGACACATTGGTAACTCACAGACACTCAGGCTCTGGAGCTGAGCTCTGCCAGCACACACAGACCAACACTGCATACACTCAGTATGTGTCAGAGAAGATTTTGATAAAACATTTCTTCATTTAGTGACACTAAACAAGCCTTTGGCAGCTTTGCCCAGTCATTTGTGGTTTCCCAAAGCCATGAATAAGAGAAGAACAAAAAGAGGTTTAATCTCTTACAGCCTGAAGAGAATGGATTTGACATATTAAAAATCTACAGGCTTGGACACAGTGGACAAAGCCTTACATCAAGTGAAATCTCTGCCTGCACAACAGTAAATTCAAAGTAAAAAAAAACAAAACATTCAAAGTAAATGCATTATGCTGTGCTGCATTTACATGCCTCCATATACAGCAACTATTTCAGGTGGAATTTTACATAATGTATTTTCTGTGGTAGAGCTGTTTGAGAACCACACATACACTCAGCTCTCCACTGAGGAAAATGAAACATTTAATGGCTTTTTTTACCACACCTTGGCCCTGTGCTTGCCTCTCCTTTGTTTCTCAGAGATCTTTCCAGCTACCCGTTCTCCCAAGCCCTCTTTGTTCTGAATTGTAGGAGTACTGCATCAATAAACAAAGACAACAAAGCAAGGAGCTTTTATATCGGTCAACTTAATACTTGAATGTCAGGAGGATAATGCTGGGATAAGTCAAAATAACAGTATATAAGGGCTGTAATTGCCCCATTATGTACCCTGGTCTTTATCTCTGCTCTCAAACCTCTCCAGTGCATCTCTCTCCTTTCTTTATCTTTAATGTATGTTTTGATGAGTGCACTAACTGCACAACATCTTACACACATCAGTCAAGTAAGAAAATAACGGCTATTCCCTCAAAAAAGGGTTACAATTTAGAAAATAAGCCTGGAAATCCTAACTGAATCTTTTCCTTAAGGTTTTTAAATGTTCGTTTTTTAGAAGGAATTCATTGCCACTGTGATTTTGGACCCCGGGGCAGATGCAAAGGAGAGTTCTCCCGTGCTCAGGGCCTCTGGTCTCCCCAAGAAGAAAACAGGAAGCAGCCTGGGTGTGACCTCGCTCGCTGAGGTCAGTGCTATTGTTGCACTTCTGCACATTTTGGAAGTGTTTTAAAGTGATATGTCTCCATTATAGCTTTGGTACAAAAACAGGAAATAATCAACCAACGCCTCTCGAGAGGAAGGGTATGAGCAGAACTTACTCAAACACCCATTCCTCTAGGAGATAACACCCCCAATTTTAAGTGACCAATGCACGTGTGTGCTCAAAACTGCACGGACAGCTGGAATGGAGAGACTCACACTGCAAAGGAGAGGGATTCAAGTCTCACCTTTGGGTGTGCCCACATGCCCTGAGCACACCAGGAACACAACCCCACCCAGCTGGCACAAGCAGCTTCAAGGCAGCAATGTTGCTCCATCCTCCCTTCACCAAAACACCTCGGACCTGCCCATCCCAAGGAGCAGAAACCTGTGCCACTTCATGCACACGTACACGCTCAGCCAGGGACTAAGAGGACTTTGAAACAACGCCTGCACATCCAAATTCCTCTGTTGACCACAAGAACTACCTGGAGTTATGAACAGAATATAAACCCCTGTGTTCACCCTCAGCCTGATGTGTTCAACATCACCCCCGAGTGCTTTCCAGCCACGGGGCAGCAGAGCAGCAGCGGCTGAGCCCGTCCTGGGGCCACTGCCTGCTCACACAGAGCGGGCTGGGCTGGAACTGGGTCAGCTCCAGGGTCCCCTTCCAGCCCAAAGCCCTCTGTGCCCCGTGGGGACCAGCCCCAGCACACCAGGGCACGGTCCACGGTGGGTTTGGTGACTGCTCTGGTCGTGGTTTCCATGGAGGGCAAACAGACCCACAAACACCGACAAAAAAACATCGACCTCCGTCGCAAAACAAAGGAAAACAGTTTAGAAATTGAAGTGAAGTGATTCTTAAGTTTACTAGTAAAAAAAGCATTGCTGACTTGAGACTGCTCCCCCCTTCACTTGGCTGACAGCTCGTGAGACTGGTGTCTTAAGCTCAGAGATATGAGAGTTTATTTCTAAAGTCTAAGCCAAGTACATTCATAAAACACATAGAGAAAGGCCTTACTCTTCTTAACCCACACACACTAGATTCTAGAAAAAAAAGCCTCAAGAAATTCAGTTTTAAGAAAAGCATAGGAAGGAAGGAATTTTTAGTCATGAATATTTCACAGTCCAACAGAGATTCTTCTAAAATTAACATTCTTGCATCTTATATTCATTATGTTCGTTTCCAGGTCAAAATGTTTTGGCACATAAGCACAGATTTATTTTTATCACACTCCTTGCAAACAGAACTTCATGTGAAATTTAAATTATTTTGTCTTTAATGGCTATAACAATGATTCCCCAGTAAAAACTTGCTTCACCAACCTCAGGACACTCCATCACTGAACAAATTATTATTGGTTTTGCAATTCAAAACATGTAAGAAATGGCAAGAAAGATCTTAATGAAGCAGAAAGGTATAACCCTAAGCAAGGAGACAGAGATGGTTCCAGTCCAATTTCTTCCTTAGGGACAGACAGGTGGACACACATATGGAGTGAGTTGAGGGCTTTTGTCTCTTCAAATACCCAGCCATACCCAGAAGCTATTTTAACATTTTAGCAGGGAAAGTACACTGCAGAGTGACAATTCAAAGTCATTTTGAAAGACCCTCATTTACATTTAAATCCATCTCTAAGCAAGTTTGATTTTTTTAAGGGGCTAATGCATTGGTATTTACTGAAGTGGCATCATGTAGGGCCAAGCAGTGCTATGCATATAAAATCTGGTCAGCACCTACAGGCACAAAAGATTACTGAAGCAGCCTCCTGTTATCTGAGAGTGAGCAGACTTGCACAGTGTTCATAAAAAGCACCAAGTGCACAGAAAATTCTAGGTTTAAAGTCAGTGGAGAAGATACACATTAAAAGAAACTACAGTGTCTACAGGAAAAGTGCCTCCATTCAGCTCGGATGACTGTTCACTGGCCTGCAATAATTTCTGCCTGACAGTTTTTGAAAGTGGAGCATTCTCACTCTCCTGAGGAGCAGAAAGCCCAGCAGTACCAGTTACACACTGCATCCTTTCAAAAGTACCATGAGCTCGGGATGCATTTGATGGATCCGTGTCCCCAGCACGGGGCCCTCCTCCCTTGCAGGCACTCCCTTGGTACGGCACTCACAGCGGGGCATTATGCACAGCCTACAGCTGAACACAGCCTACAGCTGCACCCCGCACAGCAAAACAAGGCAACACAAACATTTCTGCTTTTTTTAATACTAATTACCCGAAGGTCAGATAAAACTACTGTCCTCAGGTCTAATTTTAATCTTGCTTTTGGTTCACAATACATTTCTGGTCAATTATTTGTGATTTGAAGCCATGAGAATTAAGTTCTCTTCTAGTCTGTAGAGTTCAGGCTATCTTAGCAGGCTTTTCTAAAAAAAAACTTTTTTTGAGATTCACATTTAGATGAGATCAGTATACTTAGAAAAAATTTGCCAAAAATCTCACACTACAGAATGATCAGAAATCCAATGCTGGAAAGTAAAAACTTACGTATTGTTTTTCCACTTCTATTACTGCAAATATGGGATTAAGAGCACATGGGCATTGTAGCTGCTTCTGGCACCTTTTGTGATGAGACTGATTTATCTAATCTAGACTCCTTAGCTTTTGATGCTTCTCAAGCAGTAATGTCTGTTTTCAAACAGTTGTCTACCAAAGAAGATACAGCATCCAATATTGAAGAAGGAAGTTATGTTAAGGAAAGGAGTACCACTGTGTTCCCAACCATCTCCACACTTGCAGGGTTCTCAAAACAAAGGCCATCTTTGTAGAATTATTAACTGGTCCAAAGTCAGAAATCACCCATCTGCCTGTAAAGAAAATGGCCCTAGATGAAGTTTCCAACAGAAAAGGATAAAAAAAGAAACAAACTGCTGCTGCAAAGAAGTACAATACAATATTGATTCTCACCTGTAGCAGTCTAAGTGCAATGTATACACTTTTTCACAAAGTATAACTTTATTTTTTATGTGTAAACTTTTTCATGAACATATGATGCTCACTAGGTTATAAATAGCAGAATTCCCCTGTGGAGACAAAGCCTAAGGTTGTAGACAGGAATAATCAGTCAGGCACCACAGCCAGGAGAGAGCCCACGGCTCCACAGCCTGCTTT
This sequence comes from Thryothorus ludovicianus, assembly GCA_013397245.1. Classification (NCBI taxonomy): domain Eukaryota; kingdom Metazoa; phylum Chordata; class Aves; order Passeriformes; family Certhiidae; genus Thryothorus; species Thryothorus ludovicianus. The sequence goes on along the minus strand of VZTB01013672.1, from coordinate 59,068 downwards.
GCTCCAGGGTCTTTCCAATCCACTGGAACTTCTGCTCCTGAAAATGCTCCCTCCATGTGGCAGCTATGGTGAGCCAGGACAGCAGCTCAGCTCAATCCCTGCTCCAGCCCCCACCACTGAGCAGACACTGCTCTTGGGAGTCTTTTGGGTTTATTGTTTGAGACAGGCATTCCACCACTCCAGTTTTTCTCAGCAATGCTGACTGCTGGATTGGTAAAAATGGCTAAAGATTCTCAAGCTCCTGCTTCCAGAAGCTACATGCCAAGCAGAGATGCATGACTCAATGAAAAGGCAAACACAGGCACAGCTCAAACTCTGCAGCAATTTAACTGTTTGCTAAGGCTGTTGGTCTTTCAGCTCTCATCCTGTCACAGTCGCCAAAGCCCCACGATTCAGGGCCATGAGGTTTCTGTCGAGATTGAGAACAGAGAATTCCTTGAGCTTCTGAGGCAGCACCACCAGGAAAAGTCAACTTTCTTCACTCCATCCCTTTCCAAAGTGCATGTTTGGCTTTTGATGCCCATCTATCTGCATTTGTAAGAACATCTAACACATGAGCAGGAAAAAAAAGCCTTAATGACTTCCCATCTCCAGCTACCTGACTTTCTCAATCAGCTGCTTTTTCCTAAAATGTGGGCAACTGCAGTGAAGGGCTCACATCATCAAATACTCATTTACTGGACATTTACAATGGATTAGTATTTTATTTTTATTTTGCTAAATAAAATAAATAAGCCAGCTCCCTCTTTTGAGATGCTTCCAAGACAAAAGAGGAGTTTCCCCTTTTCTGGTGCATTATCTTAGAAATTAAGGTTGTCTTTGTAACACCAAAGCCACAGTTTTACTTCGTTCTCCATACTTTCAATTAATTTTGTATTTAGACAACTTCTATTAAAAACTACTTGAAAAAGCAATGAAGAAGTTTCTTGTCCAACACGTGTCAGACAGTGAGACTGAAAACTCACATTCACTGTCCTATAAAGAGCTGTAACATTTCCCTGTGGACCACCACTCCTCTCCCCTGAGGCTGTCAGGAGCACCCAACCCCCTGCCATGTCCTTCCTACCATTCAATGGAAGGAAAATGGCACTAATGTCATCATTAATTTCTTGAAATTCTAGGGCATCTGGACTTAATGCTGTCATGGAAACTTTGCTGTGCTGTTTTGTTTTTTTTAACTCTGCTTTATCGTGCTCAATGTTGAGATTACAACAAAACTTGATCTTCCCATCAGCACCGTGCACGAGCAAAGGGAAGGGCTCCAGTCTGCCTCCCCAACAGCAACACAAGATAAATACTTCAGTTTCTAAACCTAACTCATATTTTTTAGGGGAAGAGAAAGCTTTTATAGAATTTTACTACCTAAAACCTATTGTACTCCAATTTATTAATTTTTAGTACCATGACATTACATTGCACTGTCAAAATCTTTAAGTCAAATCATCAACACTGATCAAAATCACTAGGTACACATTAAATTTAGTGTGTGAAATCAGATTTTGACAAGCATAACATCTATATATGGAATCTGAACACTTTTTTCAGCTCAGTAACAACTAAGCTCAACTTAAATCAAGAACTGAAGGAAGAAAAATGTCTTCCTTTTCCAAGCTAGGAATAAAACTTTGATATGAACAGTCACCTAAAGTAAGCAATTATGACATAAAGGGTCACCAGAAAAATACTCAGACCAAATATTTTTTTTAAACAGACCAATTTTAAATGTTTCAACAATAGATCATAAAAGAACATCTCTAATTTTAATGCAAGACTTCAAATGCACACCAACACCACACGAATTGCATTTCAATATATAGACATAAAATTTCATAAGTGCAATTTATGTTAGAAATAATTACTACATACATATATATATCAGGAAAAACATATGCAAAAATAATCCAACAAGAATTAAATCATCAGGTTATCCTGAAACTGCTTAGATGCTCTGTGCTAGACTAGATGCTAACCACCTGAATTAATACCTGTATGATGAAAACAAACGAGACAGGTCCAAGAGTTCCCACTGCTGATTGCAATGAGGTGATTTGTTCTTGTAAAGCTGCCAAGACAGTCACTGCAAGCAGCTCCAAGACCAATCTCATTTAAGAGGCACATTCAATCCTGGGATTGATCTTATGATTTCATTTTTTTCTCCTCCCCACCCCATTTGAAAATTAAAACCTTATAAAATCATTTCAATGTTAACATTACTCAGCTCTTTTAATGTTTCAAAACACTGGGATTCACAATGACTCAAACATTTGGCATACACTGAAAATCCATGATTAATATTTGTCTGAGATCTAACCTAAGAGAAGGGGAAAATAGTTCCTGCAAATTGTCAAACCTGTTTTGCCCCAAAGAACTAATTTTATGTAACAGGTGACTCTTGAGAGTGTCTTTTGCTCTACAACATAATCAGGCACTTCCATCTTTCCCCTTTTTTCCAGTTTAAACCCTTCTAGAATTGCAAGAGTTACAGTAACCGAATCAAAATTTGGCTTAGTGTGTGCCAGCATTTCACAAACTTTTGGAAGCCAGGACGCCTTAAAGGAAATGAAACCATCTTCAATGAACTGCAGAAGTGTTTGCAGGCAGTGTCCATCTGTACTTGTGTCAATTCTGGCTCTCACAAACCCTGAGCCCAGCTCTCCCCACGGTGCTGCCCCAGTCACTCACAGTGATCTGCACACCCAGAGTCACTGCTGCCATCCAAGCTGACATTCACCCAGAGCCCTCACGAGCTCCCCTCTTGCTCTTCTGTTTCAGGCTCTGTGCAAAGACAGCTCTGTTGTTCAAACACTGCTGAAGACATGACCCCATGCCTGAACAGTGCCAGCCTTTTAATTAAATCTGCAGCTTAGCACAGCCCTGCCTCCCCTTATCCAGAAAGCTCCGAGGAGCTCTCGGCACTAAAATCCATCAGGTACCAGAGCACAGCCCTGAGAAGAGCACACACTCTGTCTTTTTCAGCAGCATTTGCTTTAGCTCTGTTTCAGATCCTTCATGTAAATTCTATTACAAAACTCTGGGTTGCAAAACACAGAAGTTTCATACAAGAATGAAACAATAACAACCAAATTTAATTAGAAACTTCAGAAGATGAAGTAAGTGACAGGTCTGCATCCAATTAGAAAGGAGAAAAATTTTGGTGGAACTTAAAAAATGTTTTCTTGATTAGCAACACTATGTGTACTTGCTAAACAGCACTTGGTTCCAGGCACTGCATTAATCTGAGCATTGATATTTCCAGACAGTGTTAAGTACAAAACACAATCACTGCATTATCACTGTCCCAAAGTATTTACATTCTAGGAGCATGCACTGCACGTCAAGCTCAGAGATTCTGAATTTCTTACTAGTTCGGTAAGACATCTTAAAGTGACTTCTCAGATATAAAAAAAGTGACTGCCTTCAGTAACACAGCAGTCATAAATTAAAGACCCTGGCAAACAAAAGAGTAACTGAAGAAGATCACTTCTCTACATACTGTGGGGATTTTTTTATTTGTATTTCTTATTCATCTTCAAAATCTTAAATTCATAAAGTTTGTGCCATTCTTTTAAAGATCCATAATGGTCCAGGAGAGAACTACACAGTTCTGTATTCAAAAACATTTTTGCAAGGTTTTACAGCGAGGTTTTTCAGTCCCGCGTTTTTCTTTAAAAATTTGAAAATTAAAATACCTGGACAAATTAAACACGAGATGCATTAGTCCTCAACAAAGCAACATGAAAATACAGTTGAAACTTTCATTATTCAACATGAATATAACATATAATATAGCCAACAATTTTTTACTTAAGATTTAAATGATCTGAGCAGTTAATCAAGACCGACTTTCCAAGCACTCAGGAAAGGGCTGAAGCAGTGATAGAGCAGCAGCTATTTCCTGTAGCACTTTAACAACATGGAAGAGAAAAAGACAAATCTGTGACCTGAATCTCAATTTTTTCATGATTAACAGGTAAAAGGTATATACTATATACTATTATAGCAGCCTTAGTTCTCAGCCTATTAAACTGGTATAACCCATCTACAGTATCCACTGTGAAAACTGCTCATTTTAGAGAAATAATAATTCAAAATATAGACTGCCAGAGCAGACACACAGCAAGACATATCCATATACTTACAATCTCTCTAATTTCCCTAGCCCCCTTCTTCCAAGATAATATCAGTCTGTTCTTTGGAAGCACAAATTAACTTCACCACAGCTATCATGCTTAAAAATCACAAACACTGCAAAAACCCACTGAAGATTCCCATCCCATTAAGAGACTTTCAGGATTGTGTGTGCTTGTCATGTGGTTTGTTTCATCTTAATTTGTTGATAGAGTTATTATTCCTGTTAGCACAGCTTCAGACTTCCCCCAGCTCTAAGCAGCAATTCCATCTCCTGTGGCTGACACTTCATTGTCAGGTTAGTGACCATCTTTTACATCACTTCCCATATTTCCAACAGAAGTCAGGAAGCAGCTTCGGGTTTTCCTCTGAACACTCCCATGACTTTGCAGACTCATGTTCCTGCTTTCCTACAGAACAGTTTTTATCTCTCCCAGTGCTTTCACAGCGGGTTCACACAGACTGGTACCTGTCTCCTCTCTGAACCATTCTTTGCCCTTATTTCCCCAGTACTCTCCCCCAGCAAAGGAGCAACTCCTCTGTCGCTTCAGAAACTGATTATACCTAATTAAATTAAGCACTTTTTTCCTCAGGTCATACTTAGCTTTGAGACTTACCCTACTTTTATTTCAGAACTGAAAACCATCCTGGAAAAGCGTGTACTTTCCAAGCTACAATAACCGGTCTAATAAGAGACAACATCCTCAACTGTATAATTAAGAGGAGGGAATGGATAAGAGGCTTATTTTGCATTAGTTAAGATAATACTACAGCACAAACTAGTCTACTACATCTATAACCAGTAGTAATGTGGATGCTTTTCACATTTTCCAATAGAAATAAAATTAAAAATTAAAGAGGATAATCTCAGCAACAAGTGCAAAAACGAAAAAGCAGATTATAAAAAAAGTAAAAGATATCCGGATGGGGAAACGAGCAATACCTACAAAGTAGGACACGAAAAGCACCTAATGACTTTGCACTTTTCCTAAAGACGGGGAGCACCTCCCGATTCACCTTTGCCACAACAGTCACGCAAGGCTCGCGAGTCACAGCCCCTCTCCACAAAGCCGATTCACGGAATGCTGAAACCCACACGGGGGCCGTGCTGCTCTCGCCAGGCGCAGACCGGGGAGCGGAGCGTGCCCCGCTGCCCCCGGGCGCCGCCCGCCGCTGCCCGCAGGACAGTCCGGACCGCAAGCGCCGCTCCGGCCGATGCCGCTGCGGTGGCCGGAGCGCTCCGCACGCCCCGTGCCCGGCCGGCACTGCCCAGCCCGGGCTGCCCCTGACCCGCAGCAGCTGCTGGAGAGCCCCGCAGCCCCGAGCCGGACCC
>VZTB01013672.1:14416-52377 GCA_013397245.1 Thryothorus ludovicianus | reverse complement strand
ACGAGCATGGGGACACTGGGAGTGACAGCCGAGAGGGACACGGGCATGGGGACACTGGGAGTGACAATCCTGAGGGACACGGGCATGGGGACACGGGCATGGGGACACTGGGAGTGACAACCCTAAGGGACACGGGCATGGGGACACTGGGAGTGACAGCCGAGAGGGACACGGGCATGGGGACATGGGCATGGGGACCGAAAGGATGAGGTCACTGGGGAATGCAGAGCTGATGTGGGGACACAGAGATTTCACCTGAGGGTAGGACACCTGGGAATGGGGACTTGGGGGTGGGGACAGTGGAGGACATCAGTGACATGGAGACGAGGGTCCAGGGAGCAAGACATGGATTGTGGGGACTCCATGGAGCCAAGAGGGGCACTGCCTTCCATGAAGCCTTCAGGTCCCTGCGCTCCCCCAGGGCAGCCCCTCTGCTGTCCCCAGTGTCCCATGGCTGATGCTCCAGTGGCCTGGGGAGGGACCTGCGGGGGCTCAGCTGGAGCAAAGGAGGCTCAGGGGGCCCTTCTGGCTCTGCAGAGCTCCCTGACAGGAGGGTGCAGCCAGGGAACAGCAACAGGATGAGGGGACACAGCCTCAAGCCACAGGATGTTTAGGTTGGATATTCCTTCCATGAGAAGGAATTTGTCCAAAGAAAGGGATTGAAGGTGTTGGTGGGGTCGCTGTCCCTGAAGGTGTTTAAGCAAAGCCTGGCCACAGTACTCAATGCCATGGTCTGGTTGACACCATGGTGTTCCGTCTGAGGCTGAATTTGATGACCTCAGAGGTCATTTCCAGGCTAATTGGTTCTGTGAGCAATTAAAGGCCTATCTCCCCCTCAGCACGCTGCAGGGTGTGGGGTTTCTCTTTGGTTAGTAGCAAGAACTGACTCCTCTGAACTTCACAGATCAGTATGCAGGGAAAAAGAGGTGAAGTGTTGAATGGGTACTCCAATCCCGTGTGTTCCTCACAAAGCTGCCATCCCACATCCCATAATGGTGCAGCCCTCCTCACACCAGCGTGTGGAAGACACTGCCAGGGCTTGTCAGTCGTGTTGTGGATCTGTCTGACCATTCTACATCTGATGCTCCTACTGCAATCAGATTGCAAACTACAACCACAGCCAACCAGGGACCTGGAGAGATATGGGATAGACCTGGAGAGATATGGGATAGACCTGGAGAGATATGGGATGGCTGATCTGTGGGATGCTCTGGCCACGCCGGGGTCTCTCCTGCTCCACGGGCCCTGATGCCACAAGGCCACCTGTGCAGGACTCAGAGCCTCAGCACAGCCGGTGTCAGGCAGCCCTGCTGAGCCCTCCAGCACCAGCCATGGCACACCTGCACCATCCATCCATCTCAGCACGGCTCTGCCACACCCTCAGCAACACAAACTGTCAATTTTTGCAAAATATTTTACAGGAGTACCTAAACTTGTGTGAGTAAAGCAATCTTTGAGCTATTAGTGTGTTGCTGGTATATGGCTCAGTATTAGTGACAGCACGTGCTGAAACATACAGTACATACTGTAATGAAACAGCTCATTGCTTACCCTAAATCAGTCTTACAAGCCATGCACGTTCCCTGACTCAAGCCTAGGATTTTAATAGCTCTGTCCTGGTTGCAAAGTCTGTGTTGTGCTCCCCTGCACTGCAATGCATCTGTCCTCCATTTATCCAAAGGACAGATGCCATTCAGCAATGTGTTTACTTTGCATTTTACGAGTGATCACACAGCAAAAATCAACAAGGAATAAGTTTGATTTTGTTGGACCATACTTGAGGAAAATACACTTGTCTCAGAGTCACTGTATCACCACATACGTAATTTGAATTTTTATAAAGGGGAGAAACTGGCACAAGGATAGTTCTCCCTTAAAATATGTTTGCTTACATTTTTCCTACTACAATCTTCAGAACCCTGAGAAGTGATTACTGATGAGATACCATCCCAGAATGAGCACACCATTTCTCATCATCTGTTTTCAAACTGTGGAAAAGAACAGGCAGCAAGGAAAGCCCTAGAAAAGTTCAGATGGTATTTGGGTAGTTACATGTTATTCAATTATCAGGTTTTGTCCTTCCAGTGCTAACGAAACCACTTAAAATTACATAATTTATCCTTATGACTCATTTGGGAGACAGGGAGGATTTCTCGGTTGCAGGCAGTGAAAATGAAGCTCACAGGACAGGGTTCTCCACGGGGAGAACCTGCAGGGATATATTGATGTGGCTGTGGTGGTCCAAGGAAACAGGAATATCTTATCTTGGATCAACCAATACAAATAAGAGCAACTGCCCCTCCTTATAAAACTCATCTCAGCCACTGGGTAGTCAGTTTAGTCATTTATTAGATGAAGTTACAATTTCCTAATGAAATAGAAATCCCCAGTTCTCCTGCTGGCAGCATTTCACCACCAGCTTTTATCCATTTTGGCTTCTCATCACTGGTTTCACATGCCAAACCCCACTCTGCAAAATCAGAGCTACCCCTAAAGGAGCCATTCTTACGCCAGTTCTGCAATATGCTTTGTATTGTTTTAGAATTTATATAAGGCATCCATTTCTTCTGCAGTGAAAGAGAAATTTTGGGACACAGTGCCAGATTAGTTTTTAAAATCAATATCCAGATCAGTTTCTCTAACATGTTCCCTTTGAGTAATGAGCTACTACAGCCAACACAGCAACTTTGGTTTCTGATAGATTAAATGCTGCTGGAGGCCTGTGGTGCTTGGATTCCTGCCCGATGAGTCTGAAACACCTCCGAAGGGAGGGCAGAGCAAGGGAACCTGTTTGGAGATTGTGCTGGTTCAGCTGGAATTGAAAACCTCAGCCAGGACCCTCCAGCAGCACCCTAAACACCCTTTTGATGGAAATTTGTGAAACAATGTGTTAGATCAGTGAGTGGGTATGAGGAAGCAATGAGACATTTTCTAAAAAAACTTCCCAGTCTCAGCAGGGTTGAGGCCAAAAGGCAAAAAGATGGACAGAGACACGTATAATCTAAATGACTAAAAATACCATCAGAGCCTCTGCATGTGTTTTCTTGGTTCCACAGAAATGCAGGGTTCACTGTCAGCCTGGCACTTTGCCTGTACCAGAAAGCCCCCACATTTCATTAGCCCATTATCTAATTGCTTCCCAAAACACATCAGGATATACATGAAGGTGTCATGTTTGCTCAGGAGACAAATCAAAGGAAAAGAAACCCAACCCATAGCTAGGAGACATAGATCCAGAGGGAATCCCCGGCACTGGTGTGACTGAATCACACAACCCCTTCGGCTGACTTCAGGAAAACAAAGGAAAAATATTGCTCATTCAGACTTCAGAATTAATTTACTAAAGGGGCAGTCTGCTTCCTTGACACCTCTACAGTGGCAAGGCTGGTTTCCTTTCGGGGTTGTTTGTGTCACTGTCCTCCCCACAGCTGCACTGCTGCATTTTCTTTATCCTCTTTCTTTGTTAATGTCTGACAGCTCTTCTGCCACTGCAGTCTGCAGCTCTTCAGGTGAGATGTGCTAATCTACATCTCTTCTCCCTCACTTTGCATCTTTTCAGATCTAGGCACTAAAATGGTACTTAACCCCTTATTAATAAGTGAGCAATCTCACTTCATTTTATTCAAACCTTATGGAGAGCAAGAGACTTAAAAGTCCACTTAATTTACTGATTTAATTACTCTATTAAGCAGGATTACACATATTATCTTTGTATTCTATATACATGATGGAAAACATATCCTCCTTCAGCTATCCCTTCCTCAGTTCATTCCTAAATATGACAGTAAAGGTTTTCCTGCTTTCCCTTCAGTCTCCTGGTTTTGCTCTCGTTGGAGTCTAACATTCACTCCTTCCTTCCAGACCCCTCTGCTTTCCCAGGGCACAGCTGCAGTGGGACAGATCCTCTTCTCTCCCACAACTCTTCTGTCACCCCACAGCTGATGCAGAGTGCCTTTTCACAGCGGCAGGGAGGGTGATCTCTCTGCACACCAGTGATGCTCACATGAAAAGCACCTGAGGTGGAAGTTCAGTCCATGTTGTGTCCATGTCTCTTGAGAATTCCCAGAAGGAATGTGTAAGGCACCTGCACTGGCTGCTCACCACCAGCTCTGGTCCACAGGTCACTGTTTAATGAACAGATGGAGAGGAACACCCTTGCTGTGTTTCACGAGTGTCCCTGTGCTACCAAGAAACAGGGAACCTCAATTTCTAGGGCTGCCAATCCAGCAGTTCCTCTTATATCCTCATGCTAATTTTCTAATGTTTAATTCAAATTAAAAATTAAGGAAAAATAATATAAGCACAAACTAGAATAATGACTATAGATGTCAGTGTATTTACTTTTTGAGGTCCAGTAAAATAATTTTACAAGCTACGCAGCCAGATCACTGTGCAGCTGCAGGTGACTCATCCTTTCAGGAGAACTGAACAATCACTGAACACTATTTAAATTGAAGAAAGAGGAATGGGGATTTATGAATAGATCCTTTACATGCAGCCTATAGATATGCAAGTATTTCTGGATATATTAATATTTCTTTCAGGTAAAATGATGATACTCGGGAAACCACTGAAAGTGCTCATTGTAAAAGAACAGATGTAGAAATCAAAGGGGCTGAAAAAGTCATTTGATCTGTAGTGCTCCCTTCTAAGATCGGTCTGACACTGGGATCAGTCGTGGGTATTTCAGTGATGTCATTTGCAGGGTGTCTCACCGGTGTCATTTGCAGGGTGTTTCACCGGTGTTTGCAGGGTGTTTCACCGGTGTCATTCGCAGGGTGTTTCACCGGTGTCATTTGCAGGGTGTTTCACCGGTGTTTGCAGGGTGTTTCACCGGTGTCATTTGCAGGGTGTCTCACTGGTGTTTGCAGGGTGTTTCACCGGTGTCATTTGCAGGGTGTTTCACCGCTGTCTGAGCTGACTCGGTGATGCAAAGCTCATCTCAATCACGGTGCCTCTGCACGTTCTGTGCTGCTGCAGCCCAGCCCACTGGCACGGATGGCACGTGAGGGCTGAGAAAACTCCACAGTGTGTTTCACAAACCCCCTCATTCCTTCTGGAGGGGGAGAGGAGTAAGCAAGCAGAGGAAGGGGAATCTTATTCAAAACCCACACAGAAAAATGTAAGAGTCTGCCTACAAATGCCAGACTCGTGGAAAGAAGCCTCACATCAGCTGTGACTCTGGCAGCACCTTTGCTTGCCCTGGCCAGGGAGAAGGCTCCTTTCTAGCACGGGTGTGGGTGTGGAATTGTTATAGACACTTCCATAAAGTGCTGTCTGCTCAAATGTCACCATGTTGGCTCTCTGCCCCATTTTCAGCTGCAGAGAACAGCAGATGGGAGGGGCAGAAACAACGAAGATTCCTTTTTTAACTCTCAGTTTGAAAAATCTCCCAGTCCTTTACAGCCAAGTAGGTCTTCTCCCACCTATTCTGAGCATGGCGTTTTCTACATCCTGCTTTGGAAATTACACTTACTTTACCATACATCAAACCTAATCCTACCCCCCAGAATTTTACAGTGTGTGCAGTGGAGAGCAAACAAGGATTGATGTGCTGCGCAGAGAGCAGCAAGTGATCGCTTTTTGTGAGTTTTCAGTTACTTCCTCAACAAATGAAGAGTATAATGTACATTAAAGTTGTGTGCCAGGTGTAAAGTGTAATGAGTAGAGACAAAAGAGAATAAATAGTCAAAGCATTCAGTAACTGGCAAGGGTAGAAAAAGTGTGGAATTAGGAAGAAAGGAATATTAAAGAAGTATTGTTTTGTTCCATCTCTTCAGAAGTTGTTTGGTCTTTTCATGGAACAAGACAGGAAGCCAACTGAATAAGCATGATCAGGTACATTCATTACATCTAGAAATTCTTACAAATATAAGCCACTTTCTAATTACAACAAAACCAAACTGCTTTTCACATTTTTAATGAAAGATTCTCGCATTCCACTGCTACCCAATCTTAGGAAATCACAGGTATAATATTTTTTGCCCCCCCCAAACACATTCACATCCGAAGCCCTGCTGCACATAACCCCAACACTGGTCCCTTAAGCACAGTTCATGGAAGATTCCTGCAGGCTGCAGAACACCAAGCTCCCAGTGCCACACTGGCAAATGCTCCAGTGAAGATCAGGAAAATAAACCAAGAATTTGGCTCTGAGTTGCAGTTGCATTAGAGTAAAGTTCACAAATTCACTTTTGGAATCTAAGCTAACCCTCAGGTGAGGTGCAGCAAGAAATACTCACTGCAGTCAAAGGTTGCATTCAGAATAATTGCAGATGTATTCCATCTTCCCCTGGACCTCAAGGCTGAGCTTGCACCAAGCTGTCAGCAGTGGTACTCAAGCTTGTAGTTTTGAAGTTTTGCTGTTTAACTTATAAAACTTTCGGTACCCAAAGCGTTTTATGGTCTTGAATCAGGAAATCTGATATGAGAGGCTGGGTTTCCAGGTCAGCAAGGAGACAGAGACCATTTTTAGGAAGCTTTTCAGCATAATTCTGCGGCTGGCTCTTTACCTCCACCAGCATCAACAGTGTTGCTCTGACCCCAGCCATTCCTGAGGGAAAAAGGGTTCAGTTGTGAATTAATGATACTGGAAATGGCACTGTGGAGGAACAAGGTAGAGGAATGACACTGTCTGATGTTATCTGCAAGATCTTTATAGGGCTGTAAGTAATATAAAGTTATGTAACAACTGTGCCCTTAACAAAGCGCTGTGCCCTGCTGGTGAACACTTTACCCAAATTAAACTGGGGAGAGAGGGAATAGAGAGAACATTAAAGTTTAAGGAGGGAGCAGTTCATACTCTCTGCAGTGCCAGTGCAGATCTGTACTCTAGCTGTCTCAGTAGTTATGAGGATTTGCTACTTGCATATGACACCTGTTAAATGGGCTGAAGAACCCAGAATGTTTGGGATTTTTTGCAGGTTGAAAGCTAAGATGTCTGTGGTGGTTTGGATGTGTGGATCAACGATGATGACTCAACATTTAGAACTAATTCAGAAAGGAAAAGGAAAAATAGGTGCTTACTGTGTTTAACTGATAGACATTTTAAAGAGTACATGGAATAAAATACCTGGTTTTATGAATGTTTCCTTTCAGTAAATAGCACTAAGTAGTTGCACAGTTCTTTTTTGTCAAAGATTTTGAACAGTTCTTCAACTATGAATCTCTTTCCCTGGGAAAGTAAGGCACAGAGCGGCGTAAACAGCTTGCCAAGCAACCAGTGGCAGAGCCAAAACCAGAATTCAGATTGCTTGCCCACCTGTTTCCTTCTATCCTTGCTGCTGAGCAAGTCACCCAACACGTGAGCTTTTCAGATGGAAGAACAATCGAGCAAACAAAGGAGTGAAATTAAAGACAAGCAAAGTGAAAATGACCAGTATGTGAGACTAAACAAGCAAACTGCAAAAAAGAAATAGTGAAAACATTATAAAATAAAATGAGAGATTACAATAAAGAAGTAATTTCCATTTTAACACGAGAGCTAATGGTGTGCTAATGATTTTCCTCATGCACAGAGGGCTTTGATCCAAAACCCTGAATGAAACCATTCATGCTCTTGTGTTTGTTTTTAACCAGAAGATATCCGTGCTCCTAACCCAAGATGCTCCCGATTTGTGTTCCCTTTGCCAGCCTGTTTTCACTGCGTGTCATCCCAGTGCTGGGGAAAGCATCAGCCTGACAGCTCCCCAGGCTGGTGCTCCCCCTCTGAGTGCAGGGGAGGATGCGAGGCAGGAGGCAGCAGCTGCTGCCCCAGAGCCTCGGCTCTGCCCTGCCCCAAAACAGCCCTGGCTTGCGGGAGAGTCACTTGGGGACAAGGGCAGTGCTGGCTTTTGTGATGCTGGAGCTGGGCCGAGGCACAGCTCACATCATCCATCAGACCGACACGGCAGCAGCTCCTGGTCACTCGTGGCCCGGGCTGGGCTGCACTGGGCAACAGGCCGAGCACAAAAAGCCTCTGTGAGCCATTCCCAGCTCCTCCGAGCCATTCAAGCCCCTGTAGCAAAAGAGGCACTTTTTAAAATGAGGCTTCTCACAAATGACAGGGAAGCAGTCGCCCCCACACACACCTTATTCACTCACGGCTCTGAACTGGCGTTCCTTCAAGAGCTGGGATGGGCCCAGAGCTGCTGATTCAAAGACACTCGGAATAAGAACTCAAGATTGAAAGGCTTTTGTTCCTTCCTGGCTTGTAGCTTCTTTCCTTGGCCTGCTCTGCCTGCCCATGCTGAATGTCAATCAGCAGAGCAGCAGCACCTTTGTGAAGAAGCCCCAAGTATCTTGGCAAATACGTGAACAAGCAAGTGGAAAAACCCCAAGGTTTCCACTACTCCAAAGAAGAAAAGGCTGGAGCAGAGTGGTGGAGCTGAACACTGGACAGGGACAAAGGGTCATGAATCAATAAAGCTGTACAGTCTTGTTTAAACTATAGCAGACACAGAGGTGTCTTTTCCAGAAAAGATTTCTAAATGATCCTCATAGTGCATTCACAGCTGATTCTCAGAGACATTTGCATCAAATATCCCTGGAAAAATTCCCATAAGGAAACTGCCAGAATGAGTTGCTAATTGCACATGCAGAGAATCTTACGTCAAAGTGGCTGCGATCAACCCAAAGTATTTCTCAAAAAAGGCAGTTGCATTTTTATTCAAGTCTCTGCCACCTTATAATTGACAGCTATTTGATGTTCTTGGAATGAGTAACAGCTCAGTTTATTACGAATTTCTTAAATCCTGCAGTTAGGACCAGCCTAAGTGAGCAAACAGAGAAAGATGATTTGAATTCAACAAATTCAAGTTTCCCTCTTTGATGGTCTGATGAAACTGGATCATCTTGATCTTTTGTTACTACTGAATAGCTGGGAATAGGTTTCTTTTGCAACCTGTCAGTTTGACAGCTCCATTTAGAACAGGAGCTGTTTTCCTGTAGATTTCCATGTGAAGCTCTAAGTGACTGAGCATTTTATCTTTTCATTTTAGGCAGCAAATGTTTTGTATTTACTATGTTTAACAGCATTTTCAAGGTCAATATAATAAGATATTCCCTACAATTGTTTAAATTATTAATATAGCATTTTAAATCTTAGAAATAAATACAATGGTTTTAAGATGGCTGATTAAATTCTGAAGCTCCATTGATTAAAATCCTAAATAATTCCATTCATTTCATGAAATTCATGTAGTTTCAAGAACTTGTAACAGGGAAGAAACTTCATCTAATTTTTATGCAATGCTAAAACAGAAAGAACAAAAGAGCACTGAGCAGTGCTAATATGGACCCTAACATTGTCTCCATTGGGATGTAACAAAAAGATATTTAATCTTTTAAGGCTAAATCATGTTCAACAGTGCCTATTGCACAGGCAGGGTAGGCTTCTCAGAGCAAGTATGAGAGAGTTTGGCTGTTCTTTGGTTTTCCTCGTTTCCTGCAAGATCCCACTGCAACAGGGAAGTGAAGAGTTGAGCAATAGACCTGGCACAGTAACCTCATTGATCCCTCAATTATTTCTGCTAAAAGAAAGACAAATAAATATAGCAAGAGGAATTGGAGAAGTCAGGCCATGCTGGCTTGTGTGTGCACTGCAGAAATGAGTAGCTAAGGCAGAAATGGGATAATGTCCCTGCCTGATTATCTTCAGACTACCCTGATTAGTGGCAAATAGTAGAGAGCTGGAGATCTATACAAATGTCATTAGACTGAGGGCTGTAATTTGATTTAGTGATGTGGCTGCAGTGGTAGCTGGTTCCCTTGACACAGCAAAGCAGATGGTGTTTCAGCAGTGTTGGTTCACCAACACTGAGAGCAAGAACTCAGCAGAAATGTGTGTCTGTGTGAGGAGGGAAGCACGGGGCTGGTGCTTATTGGCATCACTGTGTATCAAACTGGTGACTTAAACTGGCCTGGGGAGAGTCAGGGCCTAAGACAAAACATCCCTCCAAACCCTGCACCCCTGCAGTGGGGTTTGACCTTTCCAGCACACAAAGTAGAGAATACTCCCTTTTTCTACTGCTCCCCTGCCTTTTTTTTTCTTTCATTCCTGTTCACTTTGCTTCATCTTGGAGCCCATGGGCCAGGCTGACTCAGGCTATCTCCAAGCAGCACCTGCCAGGGAAGCTCTGCAGCAGTTTCTGCTGCACAGTTTTGTTTCAGGGGCTCACCAGTCCCACTGCCTGAGCTCCAGCTGGCCCTGCCCATGCTCAGATTGCTTTTTCTGGGGATTTTTTGGGCTGTAGTCTTCCCATAAAAGGGCAATTTTTAACTCTTCTCTCAAGGGAAATGGTGAGAAATAAACTTTTTTTTTGGAATAATAAGAGAATGATGTTTGCAACTCCATAAAACTTCTGGGGTTATTTTTATAATCTTAACTTAACCTGGTGGTCTCTGTAATATAGCAGCATCATCTGCTTCAAGGCATTATACCAGGAGATCCAGAAGACAGTCTGTAGGAAATTGCCCCACTCCTTTTCCACCCTTCAGCCAATTAAAAGTGACTGAGTCCCTCTCCAATGATTGGCAGGGTCTGGATATGCCCAGTGCAGCAAACTCAATGCATTCACAAGCAAATGGATTTTTGTCATTAAATGATAAAGTTTTAGGGATAACTGAATCTCAGTATATTTATTTCCAAACAGCTTCCGTCCATAAAAAAAATAAAGCTGCAAGCCAAAAAACAAACTACACAACACAAAAAGACGGCAAGCATTTAGGCCAGAAGGAGGTTAACTATTTGAAATCCTGACAGTTCCACATTGGTGATTAGGTTCTTTAAAGACTAATTGCAGCTGATCACTTTTTAAGCATTTTATGTTGTCTGTCATCAATCTACAAAGCACATGAATACAGTTTTCTGGTTTACAGCCTTGATTTAATTCTGTTTGTAAACACCGGGAAACAAATGCAGCAATGTCATGCAACTGATGAGCAAGGCCCTGAAACACAGCTCACAAAACCATATTCCCTCTCACTTCATCCATCTTTGGAAGGACATAATGCAGTTACTGTTCATCTTCCTCTGTGGTCATGCTGTTCACACCAGTGGGAGGATGCTCCCTCCTGACATATGACTGGGGAAAACATCAGTGTGCATTGAAACATCCCCTGCCAGTGTCCAAGCACTTCCAGAGATGGATGGAGTGGAAATATTCTGAGATGGAAAAGAGGGGAGATGGTTCATAGGCTTTGGCACTTCCTTGGAGCCTCGGTGAGATAAACAGTAAAGGATGGCACAGACACGCCTGAACTCCCTGACAAAGCAGGGAACCAAGGCCCCAGCACTGAGGGATCTTCTAGCACAGCTATTTCTGTGATCATTCTGTTTTTCTACAGTATTTGTAAATGCACAGGGGAAGGAGGGGGGATTACGCACAGAAGACAGTGCTGTGCTTTCTGTTTATTCTGGACACAGAATAATACCCAGAGCTTCCTCTGAAAGCCTGCAGAGGACATGGGCTGAAAGAAAGCCTCTGAGAGGAAGTGCTGAAAAGTAAATAGGCAGCACAGGCAACACTGCTGAGACACTGCAGAAGTCAGGCAGTGTATCAGAGTTTTGGTCTGTACCCGAGACAGAAATTGCCATATAATTCTTTCTGCAACATATAATTATATTCCTAACCTCTTTGTCTTTTTTTCTTTTTTGATAAAGAGGAAATAATTCATTTCCAGGAATATAAGTGGCTTTAATTCACTTAGATCAAGCCTCTTTCTTTTTCTTTTTCTTTTTTTCTTTTTTTTTTTCTGATTCAGTGCCTGACTCAGAACCATCATTCTTACTGCTTCTGTCAGACTATCC
The DNA here is from genome assembly GCA_013397245.1 of Thryothorus ludovicianus. NCBI lineage: Eukaryota > Metazoa > Chordata > Aves > Passeriformes > Certhiidae > Thryothorus > Thryothorus ludovicianus. The sequence goes on along the minus strand of VZTB01013672.1, from coordinate 40,589 downwards.
CACATTTCCCAGTGGTTTTTACTACTGCAGTTTGGAAGCACTCTTTGTTCTTATAGTCCCAGAGTCTACCAAGGCTTTTCTTTTCATGTTCTTTGACGTTTATTCCCTAGGAGCCGGATCCTTGTGTCCTTACATGTGAGCCAAATCTCCCAATGAATTTGCAAACATGCAGGATCAGCAACTAAAACAGTTTATTTGTTCTTCAGGGTTTTCTGTGTTTGCAGGAAAAAGGACGCCTATAGGCAAACACTGCATCACCAGGTTTCATCTACACAAAAGGGAAGCTAAGAGAGGAAGGAAGGCACAGCAGTGCAGAGTTAACGATTAAAAAACAAAAACAGCCTTCTCAGGGTTTTTTCTGGGAGGATGGTGGTGACAGATGCAGTTATAGGATACCAAACATGTTTCTTGAAATACATCAAAGGACTCCTTCTCTGGGTTTGGCTCAGTGGCAGCAGTAATAGCTGATTCCAGCGTGTTGTCAGAATAATATAAATCCTTGGCTGTATTTTTGAGACACATTTCAGCTTGGATATCTATACTACATTTACATTTAGGAACCTGGAATTTCTAATGGCCTGGCACCTCAGGCTGAGAACTGCCTGCTCCCATTTGCTTCAGCTTTGGTGTTTGCATCAGAGAATTCTGAGCAGGCACGTTAGAAAATGTAATGTATTCAGTTTATGTCCTACATCTAAGTTGAGATCAGCATCAACAACCAGATCCAATCTGCAGCGTTAATTCAAACAAACAGCACTGCTGACAACATGATTGCTGTGGATAAGGATTCCATCTCACAAACTTATATATTAGAGAATCTTCAATTTCACTTTAATGCAGGTGTCCCTCTTGTGATGTCAGAAATTTTATAGCAAGTAGTCTTGGTGATGAGCCAAGGTTTGACACCATCTAGCTACCTAATTTTGTGAAAATCTGTGGTGAGACAGGACCATCAATTTTTTATTCTGCAGTAGAATTAAAACCTTTTTTTGCTCTCTGTCTGCTGTGCACATAGAGAACAGAGCCATTGCTACGGATCAGTGGATTTTCCAGCCAGAGTGGTTATTCTGGTCTCTCAGTCTGGCACTTTACAGCAACAATCCACCGTATTCCCTGAGAAGTTTGTGCATCAAATCCCTTAAACTGCTGATACTCATTTGGATTACACATATATAGTCTTATGTGGACAAACCTCCAGCTTACTGTGCATGTGAAATATCACAATTCTGCTCCAGACATGCCAGTGACCCACGCTAATGGACACATGCCTCATTTCCAGTCTGGACTCAGCTTCCTGCTATTGGATCTAAGTATATTCCAGGAATATATTTTGTTGAATTGTTCATCATTTCAATGGGACAGAGTTTGAGATGTAAAACTGATTAATATGTACTCCCACAGGTGTTTTACAAAGACTTTTACCCTAATTCTGTCGATTATTTAGGTCCACCATTTTATATTTTCTATACAAATCAAAGATCTGTTCACAGACATTTACCCAGTTTTGTTTTCTACACTGCTTCAATTTCAGCTGAGATCATTTCCATACATGGCAGGTCCATTTGCACACAAAAAAGCAAAGGACAGGGGTCTGACTGCTCAGCTGGAGTCAGAGTCCACAAGGCTCAAGTACTTCTGCCACTTGCTGGAAGTGTTTTGTACACCTCTGATTTAACCTTGAAAACAGAACACATGAGAGAGTGCCACCACCTACAGAAGTTTATGCCACAGCAGCACTACTTTGCCAGCATTCCAATGGAAAATCACATTTTGCAAAGGCTATTTTATCCTGCTGACATTATAATTGGTGTCAAGGCCATCAGGGAAAGCATCAAGCTCACATGAAGTCTGCCACGAGATCTCAGCTGTTTGTGCTACTGCACGTGCCTGTATCCCTGCTGGCATCCCCCTGATGGCATCCCCCAGACCAGAGAGAAGCATCTTTTTGCGAGAAAATTCAGATAAATCCATGCTAGAACAGTGCAATGCTCTGGAACACCGAAACAGCTTGTGAATGTAAAAATCATTCTCCAGTACAAAACCAGGGCGTTGCTGCATTGTCTGCAGGAGACAGCGACGTTCAGCCCTCCGGGGATACAGCAAGGAAAAATGAATGCAGCAGGAAATCTTTCTAAACAAGAAGTTGGCCACATGCTAAGAGCCATATGCACTTTATTTCATAAAAGCTTCCCTGTATTTCTATTTCTTATTATAATTCCTTTTAAAGATGCTGCTCCTTCAGGTAAGAGTCACCTAAACATAGTCCTCTTCCTAAAACAAACACACACAAATCCTTGGAATGAGGAAAAATTCTTCACTTTTTTAAAAAAATTATATTACATTTTACCCTTCTGGACACTAACACTGTATATAGAATTTCCTACATCTTATTTTTCTTTTTTTTTGGGGGGCCTGTTTTGCAGACTGAAGAAAATGACTGTAAATCAGTTTGCATTCAAAACACCACACTTGCACCTAAAAGAACAGGATATTACACCATTAAAAATAAGATTCAGTATAATGGAAAAATTTTCTGACTGACAGCATAGCACCTTTTGAGTCATAAATTCTCATTTTTAAAGGACAAAAGGGACTATCACAATCACTGTCTGAATTCCTACATTACAGAGACAATGTAATTTTAGACAATAATTCCTACGTCAGTCCTGCCTTCTGATCTGCAAGAAAAACTTCTACTTTACATGTCACACCCTGCAAGCAGAATAACCAGGGATTCTTCATCTTTATCCACAACAATTATCAAACAGATTTACAAAAAACTGATAAGCAATAGGGAAGAACGAAATCCTAGTTCTAAACAAATTTGAACAGAGATGAATCAGCACACGGAAATAATGATGAGATGGGAGTATCTTTTGGAGACATTATCTTTTAGAGGCTAAGCACGGGGTAAAATTCAACTATTTTATACTTTAATTGGATCTTGCAAAATGGCTAAACACTGTAATGGATCTGTTGCTTCATTAGCACACTCTGACATCCTGCAGCAGCACATCCATCAAGCTCCTCATTCCCTCTGGGGAAGGCTCCTGCAAGGGGCTGGCACAGACCTGAGACAGGCTCTGCAGGACCAGCAGACTCGTGGGTTTTGCTGTGCACTGGCTGCAAACCAGGGAAGCTGGGGCCAGGGTGCCAAATTTGGAGAGAGAACAGGTTGTTCTCCCTGCTAAGGGGACCTGTGATAGTTACAAGTGACTTCTGATGGTTTTGAATCACCACGAAGGTGTGAGCGAGTACAAAGGGGTGAGACAAAGGTTATACTTTGGCCAAGGGAGCTTCAGGCCAATTTGTAACTCATAAAGTGAATCTATGGTATTTGTCTCAGAGAGTCACACCTTTATATTTCTACCCCTGCCTGCCTTTTTACAGTAAGTTAAGAAATGTAAAAAATATTGTTAGGAGTAGCTCAGGTTAGATCTCCTAAGAGCACTGATAAACCTAGTTGAACATTTCTGTCCATGGCCTAATTAGTGTAATAAAGCCAATATGAGCTTTCAGAGTTTGTGAGACAGTCCTGTGCTAATCTTAACTTTTATCTTATACTGCTTCTGTATTTATATGTGGTTTCTTTTACTTAGATCAACTTTAATTTGGAACAGTTTACTATATGAAACACCTTATTAATACCACAGAAACATTCAACAGAAGTTTGCATTACAAAACTGGAAGTTCAAACCTGAAAATGTGACCTCTGTCTTCAAACCTGTCTTAGCCCATAAATCTGTAATCAAGGCCTACAGGTTGTAACATTTATGCCAAATAGCCCCAAAACACAGGATGAGCAGGATACTTTCCTGAACTTGGACACTGGAGGCACCATCTATGCCTTCATGTAGGTTTTACTGTATATTCTTTCTTAACCTTAAACACTCCATTTTGTAAAATTAGTATTGCTTTGTGTTTCGTCTTTTAAAAAACCTGTGATTAGACTGGCACTCACACTGACATGGTTCTCATGAATCCCACAGTTACATTAAGGACTGCAAAACACAGACCACTCCGATCAGATAACCTGAACAGTGGGAAATAAACATAAAAAGCTCACTTACCATGACAGTTCTGGAATTGCACCAGGGATGAGCTTGTCTCTGTGGGCTCTCCCAGCTCACAAATCCTAAAGCATCACCTGCACCAGGGTGATGCCCAACGTTGTTGCCCTCACATTTAAGCAGAAAGCCCCTCAGCTGAGCTCAAGCTCTTTGCCTCCCCATCCACTGGTGTTTTAAGCAGACATTTGATTTTTCTATTCCGTGTTTGCCTGTAACTATTCTTAGCAGCTAATAAGTGCCACCCTGGGGAGGGTGATGTCAGCACACTCCGCACTCACGGAGCTCTCCCAAATCAAACCCAGAGCTCAGCACGGTGAGCTGGCTCCTTAGGCAGGGCTGAGGGACTGACACCACCCCAGCCCAGCTCAAGCACACCAAACAGGAGCAAGTTCATCTAAATAACGAAATCTCTCTCTTGTAAGTAATTTGCAGTCAAGGTTTGAGAGGTGGCATTTGTTTTTTGAGGCTGCAGAGCACTTTCTGCAGTACCAATAAAAGCACAGCCTTACTGGCCATCCTCTTGTCAGTGTCACGTGCAAAAGTTTTGTGCACTTTTGGAATGAATAGTAGTCCACTCTCCACATCACAAAGAGAGCTACTGAACAGGCAGCAAATGGCAGCTTTGTTAGTGATCTCAGCAGAGAGGCTACGGTGATGGTGGACACTGACCCTTTCCACTCACCAGTATTTGCTCCCAGTGTATTTAATGATTCATCACCCTAGAAACCTCAGTTTGGCTGGGGACACGAGGCATTTCTAATTTCCCTTCAAAAGGTGAAGCTCTCTTCCCTTGCTCATCCTATAGCTCTTCTTTACACCTCTCACAGTTTATTTTTCTGAAAATAGCTACACCCAACTGTAGAAATACTCTAGAGGAGTTAACATCCCTTGTAACGTGGTACCAAATTGTTAAAAACCTCTCACCTTCCAGGACTGCATTATGTTTTCTACCCCAATTATATTCCAATGTTTTATTACACTCCTCCTTCCACTGATAAGAGCACTCAGGCTTGTTTCCACCTCTGCTACTTCCAGTTCACAAAGCTCCAGGTTACCGGTGAGGTTATTATTGAGGTTATTATTATTATTTTTGTTTGTACAGTATGAGACTTATTTATATGGCATCACCAGCAAGGTGGTAAAAGAGTTAGCCTAGTCCTTTTTGAACATCAACTCAGTCTTCCTCAACACTGGCCTCCCCGTGTATCTGACCTAGGAATTTCATCTCACTACACTAGGCAATGTATAGAATAGACCAGGTCCCAGGACTAACCCCAGAGAAAGACCCCTAGCAACATTTCTCCAGCCTTGCCACTTTCTTTGGAATAGAAAGCTCACAGTTCTTGTGTTCACCACCTTCACTTCCAAATTCAAGAACAACTTTCTATGTGGTATCATTTACTGGATAAGTGGAGGCAGCTCACCCTCGATTATGTTTTCTCAGGTGCAAGAGTGTACATTTGTCCTTGCTGAGCTTCACAAGGAAGGAACAGCAGTTTCAGCTGTGGGGTGAGTGCTCTGTGTGAGACCCAGAGCAGTCCCTGGGCTGTGCCCTGCTCTGCAAAGTGTCCCCTGGATCCCTGTGCACAGCATCCCTGCTCACTCGTGCTCCCAGCACAGCTGCAATCCCCCAGGGCTGCTCACCAGAGCTGCCAGAGCTCTCTGCTCTCCCTTGGATTTCCCTGGCTCTGGGATTCCCCCTCACACCTGGACCCAGTGCTCAGGCACAGGAGGTGCCCCTGCCACAGCTGCCTCAGCGACTGAGTGTTTACACTGTCAACCGGATTTGAAATATTGCTCACACTTCCTGGTGACATTATCAGCTGAATTTGAGCTCTTCTGTATAAAGGGCCACTTAATAGGAGGAGGAAGTTTCTTCTTACTGCTTTATTTAAGGATGGTGAGTGCTGATGCAAGATCTGGTGACGAATGTCAGCCAATGTCAGCTTTCTTGTACCATGAAACATATTGTTGCCATTGTTCCCCTGCTTCATTTGGTCAAAAAATAGCTTCCTATTACTATTATTTTACACCAGATCAGGCATTTTATGGACATATATACAGGAAAAAAGCATGTGCTTGTACTTTTAATTCCTGATTGCAGCACTAAGTAAAACATAGAGTGAATATCAGGATCAAATCATAGCATCTGTCTGTTAGGGTTTGTTGGTATAGAGCTGTCACCCACACGGCTCCTTGTCTGGTATTAAACAAGACAAGTGCAACAGAGAAACATGAGAAGTGTTAATAGTGCTGCAAGTCAGCTGCAAAGAACTTCCAAAGCTAAGCCCTGGATGCAAGATTTTCAGCAATTAAATCGAAAACTGTATTTTTAACAATGAATTTAAAAAATTCTTTTTTATGTTAAAAAGCCTATCTGTTTCAACAAAAACAAATTTTACATATCTTCCTTTCCAGGTACATACTGCTTTCTTATTAAGTCAGCTATAGCACAAAAACTATTGCTCTTGGTTTGGTTATGAACCTTGTTCTGTTCTTCATTGATGTTATTGAACTAAACAACACAAGTTAGGATTTTGCCAGGGGCTCTTATGAAAGTTAACCTTGATTAGAGAAATAACCTCCCACGTCTAGGTAGGAACAAAGAGGAGAATCTGACTTGGTTCAGTGCAATGCACAGACCTAAGATCAGTTCTGTCCTTCAGACAAACGATTCAGCCTCCACACGAGATCTGTGTGTCATAGAAAGAGCGGAAAGAGAAGCCTGAGGGGGGAAAAGGAAGTTTCCCAGGGGAAAGAACATTATCAGTTTGGGTACAAAGTTGCCTTTGCAGTGTCCCTGCATGGGCTGTGTTTAACACCAGCCCAGGGGCTTGGTTAGGCAGGCACTTTACCCAAGCTTCTCACAAATCCACTGAAGGGTGTCCAGCTCCTCCAGAGGTGCATCAGAGCAGAAGCCATACCTGTGGACTCTGAATTACTGTCTGAAATAACAACCCCTGTATTTAATCTTTCAGTAGTCCAGGAGAAATTGCCTTCCTCATTTAGGTACCTGTGTTAGGCAACAGGAATTGCCTTACACATCTCTTTCCCTGTGCCTCTGCACCCCATTTCTGTTACTATCACAAATTTGGCTGAAGCTAAAGTAGAAGATTTTATCAGAGCAGTAACTGGTTCAACCACACTCTTCCTGCTCTCATGCTTCTGGTTGTTTGCATGCCTAAACAGCATCTCAGTCTTTGATCCCCTCTCGAGAGCATGCGCTCTTAAATTTGACTATTTTTAGTTCCTCGTCTGTGACCATCTCCTCCAAGATGAAAGAGCATGGGATGACGATGCCTACGTATGTTTGTGGACTGCTTTCATCCTTATTTGTGGAAATCCTTACCCAGGAATAGCACACTGCATTTTTATATACACACAGCGACTGTTAGTCTCCTGTACTTCACCTGAATATCAATTTATTTATTTCTTGTAATTTGTCACACTTTGATAAAATCATTTCCCATTTCTGAGAAGACAGGACACTGATTAATAAAAACTCCAGTCTACTGCTAGTCCTTCCTACTGTGATTTCTGGGTATAGAATGCATTGATACATTTTCCTGTAACAAGTGACACAGAAGAGTGGCTTAAACTACTTGAACAGAAAAATTATAATAAAATTCTTATGAGAGTCTGTACATTATGGAAGTGATTGATCTTCATTGTAAAACATATTGAGATCTGTGGATGAAAACTACTAAATAAAAACTATTTATTATAATTTAGGTTGGAAAAGACCTCTGAGTTCATTGAGTCCAACCTTTAACTTACCACTGCCAAGTCCACCATTAACCCACACCCCCAGGTGCCACACCTACACATCTTTTAAATACCTCCAGGGGTAGTGACTTATACACTGCCCTGGGCACCTGTGCCAGGATTTGACAATCCCTTCCATGGAGAAACTCTTCTCAATATCCAGCTTCAACTTCCCCTGGTGCAACTTGAGGTCATTTCCTCTTTTATTTTCATTTATTATTTGGGAGAAGAGACTGACACCCACCTTGCTACAACCTCCTTTAGTGCTGCTCTGTGACAAATCCAAGCTTTACTTGAAACCCACCTCATCATCTGTGTGTTACCCTATTTCTCCAAAGAAATTTGTTATTTAAGAGTCTGAATGCCTGAAAATAGAATTACTATTTGCTCTCACACCAGTTGTTTTCCTCTGTCCTACAAACTGAATGAAAATGAAGCAGATACAAATGGACAGTTTTATTGCCAAGCTGATTAGATTTTATAAAGTCGTTCAGAAATTTATTTTGGGTATACCCTATATTTCTGTAAGACCAAAAATATTGCCCTCAAATCTGTAAGATTTCAGCTTTTTCTTGACAACATCCCTGCTCTTTTTGGATGGTTTTTAATCTTTTTTTAAACTTCTTTAACAGGCAAACTGAATCCTGCCTCTTGACAGCATACCAACATACCTAAAACAAGAAAGTGTATTTGCTGAATGCTTCTTTTGCTACAAGCTTCAGATCAAGTCTTTGATGAGAAAAACACGTTCTCTTTTGAGAGCTGAAACACGTCAGCAAATACTGCTGCAATATATCTGCCTTGCTATAAAGAAAAGCCTCTTTAAGAAAGGGCTGTGGATTCACATTCCCAATCCAAACTGTGCGTCACAGTCTGAATTTCCTGGTCTGACAGCACCACTAAAATGCCTCCCAGAGACTAAATTCAGCCTTAATTCAGGTTTGTGGGGCCAGCAGAGAATTAAGAAAACCCTACAGTAGGGTCTAAGAGCTTCTGTGCTAACTCTTATTTTCCCCCCACATAGACTGTAGCCAGGGAAAGGAGCATTCCTCAGAAACAAATGTTTCAGAGGAAGATGAAAGAATCCCTATCCAAAGCAGGCAATTCAGAAATAGTCTAGCCTGTACATGACATTTCCTTTTAGCCTCCATGGAACATTAAGGATTACAACTCCACATTTCTAACTTGTTTTATGATGTTCTTTCTACATTACATCACACTACCCAGTGTATAAAAACAATGGAATGAAAGCCTCTAATTTTAGCTGTCAGAAGTTAAAGAATAAATGGCAGCAGAAGCTTTCACATATAATTGCAGGATTTTAGGTGACTACAGGAAAAGTTCTCTTTTCTGTACGAGCACAACCTTCAAGCAGAATTTCAGGAGCTGTACAAAGTTGTGTGTGCTCGGGAGCCAATGGTGAAGGTGTCACTATGCTCTGAAACAGAGCCAACTTTCCCATGTCACATCCAGCTAATTAACAACCCCATTATTTCTGCCACAATGGCACATGTCTCTCCACTCCTTGCTATTGTTATGCAACTGGAAGAGATTTCAGAATCTCTTCTGGCTGAGCTTGAACAGGTAGACTGTAAAATCCAGCTAGGACTGAGTTTTATGCTGAAATGCTACTGCAATTCACCCGATGAATGCTGAGTGACATAGAGTATGCAATTATGCAAGAAGAGAGTTTGCAATAAGCCATCTTGGAAGTACTTCCATTTGTGAGAGGATTTTTTCATATTCTGAATCTGAATACATTAAAAAGCCTGTAATCACTTAATAGAGTCAAATCTGCAATTCTTAATTCTGAATATCTTCCATAACGAAATGAGCTTCTCAATTCTTGTGATTAACTTGCAAACAAAGCCAAATACAAGAAGCTGGCTCAGAAAAATCAATGCAGGAAATCACTGCCAGATTTCTCATAAATATTTCTGCCTTAGAAACCACTGGAATTTACACTCTCTTTATGACACTTTGTATAGGACGATATGCAATTACAGCACTTCCTACACAAAATAATACAGATCTGGGTAAGATCTTGCATAAATGGATGTGAAAATTCTATGCAATCTCCTGGCAAAGTGCCAAAGTGGCCCTTATGCTTAGAAAACAGTGCATTGATCTCATCTGGTCCCTGTGTTTACACGTGTATGCCAATATTGACACAAAGCTGCTTTGTTTAGATGTGCATTTTCATGACCTTGAAGCTCAGCATAATGTATTTCTTATTCTATTCAGCATCATCACACAAGGGTATCTACAATCATCATAAAAAATCTCCAGTCGGAGAAGTGGGGAAAAAAAAAAGGACTTGGAGTGCTCAGTTTCTAAATTAAGCTACATCTGAAGTTAAAAATAGACCTTCCGACTGAAGATGCTATGCTGCCTGAATTTAAATAGCCTGCTTCTTTCCCTGACAGATAACATTTATTGTGTTCTCTGCTGCTGTAAAAAAAAAAAAAAAAAAAAAAGCCTTCTGTAAGGAGGCTACCTTCATTTTTATGTCCAATTTCATTTCACCTACCTTGACAGAATTCAAGAAAGTCAGTGTTCTATCTGGGAATTATATCAATTTTGCCACAGATGCATTTCTCCAATTTTGTGAAAAACAGACCTAAAACTATGCATGTTATATGTGTGTGATTTTTCCTAACTCTTCCTGCAGATTTTTCTGGGAAGATCTGTTACAAGAATATTGTCTGAAATGCAATCAGATTTCTACCACATATCCTAAAACTGTTCCGTCAGATTTCTACCACATATCCTAAAACTGTTCCATCTTTTCATTTACTTACATACACACACACACATACACATATAAATATAAATATATATATATATATATTTCTAGACATTTCATTGCTGTTTGCTGTTTCTGGATAAAAAGAAGTATGAAATGCACACAGTATATGTGAAATTGTTTACTCACCACTTTCCACAAAGCACTGAATGAAAAGGAGGAGAAGCTGTATCCCTTTTCTCTCCAAGCCTAACACCAAGCCAGCATAAAGATTTCTATACTATCCATATTCCTTCTGTAGCCAGAGGCTGAGAGGTCATAATTAAGCTACACAGGGCCTGCTTGTGCTACTCACATAGTAACTCCAATGTTAGTTTATAGCACATGTATATTAGAAAGGTAAAAATTATTTCAGGCCACCATGATCCTTCTCACCAGCCTGAGTTAGTTCTTTTTGTCAGAATTTCTGGTGCTTCAATCTGCATAGTTTTAAATTCCAGTCTCTGTATTCATGCTCACCCCTGGGAAACTGTTAATTTTCCTCAATATTCATTCTAAATTTACTGTGCCTTAATTTCATCATTTTATGATATTAAAATTAATCAGATTCACTTTTACCTTTTAGGCAAGAAAATAAGGAAGGTGCACTTCTAATGTTCAAAGTGAAACTTGAATCTCACTGTATTGAGACAATTCTGCTTTCCCCCTCTTTGTTAAATTGCAGATTTTATGTGAGCATTCCCAAAGGAATAGCACAGAGAGACTCAGGAATAAGTAAATGAAAGATGAGATGGATATATATACTCCTCTTAGCCCCAAGCAAGACTTTCACATTAGTCACTTTGTGGACTAAAAGCCTGAAAGACCCTCAAAAGCTTTATAAGCATCAATAACATTTGCAATGATGTAAGCCAGAGGCAATGATGTAAATTCTGCTGTCCCTAATAGAATAAAACACCCATCGAAGTCAATAGGAATTGAAGTCAATTAAGCTGTAAATATTTCAGGTCCTGAGCTTTTTACATAATGTTACCACATGGCAAATATGGAGTACTTTCATCTGTCCAGGGCAATGTTTGCTCAGAAGCCTCTGTGAAAGCAGGAGCTGGAGCAGGCACAGGGAGCTCAGGTGTGGAGCTCAGTCACCAACTCCCACCACGTTCTGGCTGGTGCTGTTCACTCACCCAGGTGAAAATACAAAGCTGCTTTCGTGTGAACACCTCAAGCAGCAAGGGCAGTTGTATGGATGAGGGCTGAATTTGGCTTACATTTTAGGTATAATGGTAAATAAAATTAAACCCTTATGAAATCTGATATGCATGTGCAGAGCCCATTGGAGGAGTGTCATTTCTCTGAACAAGTGAACCCAGAGCTGTTAATTACTAACCTGTAAATGGGCAGAGTCCTGTCATGCACAGAACAGTTCATATTGTCCCTTGCTGTTACACCTCAACTCTGCTTCATCCCCAGCTGTGAGAAATGAGAGCCCCACGGAGGGGCAGAGGAAGGAGGGTTTGTGTGCAGCCCTGGCACCGAGGATGGTTTAGGATCACTCCTGCTGCTGGAAGACAGGGCCCTGGCTGCCAGGAACCGTTCCCTGTGTCAGGAGCTTCACAAAAGCACTCGATAATGCATGTAATGAGCCTCCAGAATCACATTTGGGAGGCCTGCAGAATGTTTCTCTTTCCCAATGCGAATTACTGAGTCATCCTGTTCATGTGAGACAGACTGAATTCTCTTCCCAAAGAGCTCCTTTGAATCACTATTACCACCAGATAACAGATGTTGCTCTCCAGGAAAGTTTGTCATACAAGCTCTTATAATCATGGGGATTATTTCAACTTGACCTTGTAACTACAACAGAAAAACAGGATGAACTGGGGGGGTCTCAGAGGGCTGTGTGCTGCAGTGCTCTGCATATCTAAGTAACTAGGCCTTGAACAACTTGGCTACTCAAAACACTACACAAAGAATAACAGGAACATCCATAGTCTTAAAAGGTAAATACAGCTAATCCCCAGCTTGCAGAGGGGAAGAAACAAGTCCTGAAGAGTTTGGTGGACTTGCATGGCACGGCAACTACGTAACAATTCACCAATAAGTGATGTGATGTTCAAAAACACCTCTCTTTGAAACTTAGAGACTACAGATGTGCAATGAAATTCAAGTTAAATGCTTTGAAAACAGGACTAAAATTATAAATTTGAAGCTTTTAGTAAAGTGCTCTAAAATGCCCATCTTTTATCAACCACTTCTGTTTCAAACCACGAGACATTTTCTCTCTAATTGCTTGCTCAAAGTGAAACTTACCCCACAATTTAAAAGAGACATTGGAAATGCTGTAACACTTTCCAAATTTCAGCCTTTCCCAACTATGCATATTGCTGGTCGAGCAGCAGTAACCTTCCTTCTGCATGCCTTTGTTGTGTTCCTAAACTGCACTTTTGGATGATAAAGCACATTTTCACCACTCTTTTTTCAAAAATGCCAGTAACTGACAGTTTAAAACCAGACATTTATGTTGCAACTATTCTGTGCCTTCTGAGGCCACTTTAACTAAGTTCATGCAATTAACTTATTCTCTAATGCTCTGAGTATATACATACCATGATTTCACAGCAGAGTTTTGGATTTACATCAGATCCCAGAAGTAGCAGAGCTATGTCTACTCATAGCAGTGGACAGTCAGGCCCAGGTAATCAAATACCAGCCTGGATTCCAAGCAATGATACCAAAATAAAAAACCATAAAGCTTTGGTTTGCTAAAAATGAATTAGTAAATTTTTCATGTGATGTTCTCATTAATCTCTACTGTCACAAATTAAAACTCACAGTATTCCTGTGAGATATAGATCCAGAGAGATCCTGTTCATCACAAAAAACTACAAACCAACCAACCAAAAAAGTAATCTATGCCAGATTGTGGATAGATGATGTCTACCAGATAAAATAATCCATCAGGTCAGGAGAACTGACCTCCAACAGCAAAGGCCACAGTTCAGGCTGAGCTGTCCAGTGCAGAGACAGCACTAATCCTGTTATCAATAGTGATTTGCTTTGTCATACACTACATTTAGAACCTATTTTTCACTCAATGATTAGTCACTTTCATTTATTTTTTGCCTTCTGTTTCTCAAGGGATGAGGAGTTCAGGCTACTGATTTTTTTTAGACATTCTGGAACTTATCCAGCCTGTCTCAGTCTCTCCTGGAGAGACTTGTCCTTTTGGCTTCTCTTTTGCCTGACATGTCCCCCCTTTCATGAGCATCTCCTTGGTTTTCAGCCTGTGCCACACTTTCCCATCCTGGTCTGAAGCCCGTATTTTTGTCAGTGGATCAGTTTGTGCTGTTAATTATTCCTCTCCTCAGGGCCACAGATTCCTTGCCCTAATTATTGGCAGTTATACTGTGAACAATTCACAGTGCAGGCTCATCCCCTTTTCCTCCTTGCAGCTTCCCTCTCTCTGTCCCACTGTCTGGAAGTAAATGCTATTCTCTGTACAATACAGCTTTGGAGCATTTTCCAATTGGAAAGAGAGAAGCAGATAGACAGGGAAAAGGTGGACAGTAAGATAAAGAGTAAGGCTTGTTACCCACCATCTTCTCCAGGGAGGTTTACCTCTGAATGTCTCATTTCAAAACCTACTATCCTAATTACCTGCCTTATCTAAATGTCATCATGTTCTCTGTCAAAAGACACCACCTAGAATCATACAAAACTATACATTTTGAGGTTACAAAACTATAATTTTGAGGTTCTGCTGCCCAGATTACTATAAATAGTGGAAACTATAATCTAATATTAATAAACATTAGAAAACAATAATTTTTTTTGAGCTTTCTGATTTTTTCCTCTACAGTGCAAGCATTTGATACTACTAATAATATTCATATCCTAAACTGCTTAAAGGTGATAGCCAGCACACAGATGTCAAAAAACAATAACGATTTTTAAAAAGGGGAAAATTCTGAGCAAACATATTTTCTCAACAGCCCGATGAAAAGATCATTTTCATCTCAGACTTTTAAAATTGTCACTCTGAATACTCTTCTCTCTCCCATATACACATCCAGACTCACTGCTGTGCTCCAGTTGTTTTGATAATGCAAAGCTATCATAAGCACATCTGAACACACAGCAACATTGAAAATTTAGCAACTGGAATATACCACACAAAATTCAGTGCCTCAATATATTTTTCTACAGGGAAAAAGTGTAAGCCAAAATTACACTCTGTATGTATTTGCAGTAAGCAGAAAATGGAGTAAAATAAACATATGCTTTATTCTGGTTTATATATACTGTGCCCATCAGGACAGGTGAGATTGCCAGGATGTGAAGCATGTGTGTAGGTGCTCGTATATTAAGCAGCAAACAGTAATTCTGATGAGACAGTTACCAATTTGAACTTTGATATATTGGCAATTCTAAAGAAAAACAATACAATCACCTCATCAACTGTCCCTCCCTCCCAAGAAGCCATCACACAAACAAGGAACTGTGCCAGAGTAATTCTAAGGGAGGTCATTTAAAACAACAACAACAAAAACCAAATTGAAACCATCTCAAACCAACCACTTCAGTCACATCCCTCATAACCCAGATTACATGTAAATACTTCATAGAAACTTCTGAGGTCATTGGCAACATCTGAATAGCATTTTTTTGCCTCCTTTCTCATGTATTATTTAGGTGCCCTCTCATGCAAAAGAACAAAATCTGGGCCCATTCTGTGAGGCAATGACCACCACCAGCTTACACTACTGATCCCAGTGCCAAAAAAAAAGGTTTGCAGCCTGAAGGCTCTATTCTCTCATTTTCCATATGTGAGCAAAGAGTCATTTGTGAGCCTGCAAGTGGCTATTCAACAGACAACATTTAAAAACAACAGGAGTTCACCATCTTCAGCATCCTACGGGACAGGACTCCTTTCTGGATTTTCAGATGTGGCCTAATGTATACACACAGCACAATGAAGAGTATTCAGAAAAACCCATCTGCCTGAGAGGCAACCACACTTCATGTTCATGTTCTAAAATCTGCATTACAACACTCCATGGGTTTTTTATTTTTAATTAATTCTTCTGAAAATATTTTGGGGATGAGTAGATGTATATGGTGATTGTAGCACTGAGAGAGGCTGTGGGGTTCATAATTACAAAGAGAATAAAATCCTGCCCTCCTGTATATGCAGCACTACTAAGATTTCATTGTTCCCATTAGGCAAAACCTCTCTAATTTCAAGGTTAGCTACTTGTATAACAACAACAACAACAACAAAATAAAGTAATGATGCTCAATGCTTTGAATAAATCCAGACAGGACAGTTAATAAAATGGAAAAATCCTCACTTACCTCAATAGTTACAAGCTGCTATTTCATACTCTGTAAACTTTCCCTCCCTGCTAACTAAACAAAAGTTCTGCAATCTCGATGCTAGAATAGCTCTCAAATACATACTGCAGAATACCAAAAAAGAGAAAGCCTGTGTTGTCCTTACTAGCAGGCATCTCTCCAGGGATGATTGGTCATTACCCTGGCAACCCTCACAAATGGCAAATGACGTAAAGAGAGTGGGAAAAAAAAGCCACTGAGAGCAGAAAGCACTATATGCATTATAGATAGTTCTGGGAATCCATGCTCACATATGCATTAAATGGCTTCAGAGGAGCACAGGGACCTTCCATTTTGCAGAGCTGCCTGCTGAGGTGAATAAGAAACTTTCTAATTTTTTTCTTAATCAAAACATTGGGAGCATCTCTTAGTATTTAATTGAAGCAACTTGGGGGTTGATTATTCTAATAATTCAGACATTGAGTTTATTCTCTTTTTTTTCCCCAATTCTGTTAAAATTTCCCATTAAAATAGCTCACAGTCATATTCAGACAAGGGCAGATGTATTTTTCATTATTTCTTTTCACCTTATTTGTTGCTACATAAAGTTACCTATTATTATATTTATTACCTTTATGTCTCATAGCCTCATTTTTTCCTAACAATTCATTTGTATAAATTGTGCAAGAGTTCCCATGTTTATGTCATTAAAAACATTAGCAGTTGTAATTAGTGTTACTGATAATTATGCCTAAAGAAGATGTAGCTCTAGCCAAACACCAGGGGACAAAATAAAAAGCATTTTGCTATTACTGCACAGAATGAACACAATGAATTTGATCATACTATGATCTGTCACAGAGCAAGATGAATTTGGGTGTGGTTACTTCTCCCACAATCAGATTTTAAGAGGCACAAGTAAGATAAAAAGGAAATCTGCTTTGAGATTGTTTAGCATCTGCACCACTCTACAATTCAGTAAAACTGAAGGAATTCTGGGTACAAACCCCAAGAAAAGTATCTTCCACCCCTGCTTGCATGTGTTACCAATTACAATCCAGGATCAGGCATTCTTATGCTCTTCTTCAGACTTCAGGATCTCTGGATTCCTAAATGCACAAAAACCAATTTCCCATGAGCACACTGAAGAGCATTAGCACTCAGATCATTTTATAACATAAAGGTAAGGGCACAATTCTCTGAAATAAGAACTGAAGAAGTAAGTGAGGTGAGGTGGCTGCTCTAACCACTTAGCTATTATGTAAAAGTTGGATGGAAATGGCTCTACCATGACAACTGAGTTTCCTGCTGAACTGATGAAAACACGTTAGATGTATTTGAACTCTGCCCCACTCCAAACCTGAATTGAAATGGAAGTAACCAGCAGCTTCCACGAGGATATTTCTGTCCCTGGCTGCCTAAATTCAATTAGTTACAGCTTCATGGAGTAAAGGTTAGCACTCACTGAAATTCAGATATCCATTATTTTCCAAATCTACTACTCCATTGCAATCAGGAGGAAGGTGTTACACTTGTATCATGACAATTTTCCAAAAAGCCTGAATGAGCCATTGCAAATGACTGAGTTTTATGACCAAAGAAGTAATGAACAGAAAGGATATTCCATAATGCTCCATTAGGTGCATTTTATTTATTTGCTGAAGACAACTAATTTTAAATTATTTAAACTCCGGCAACATCATATTAGCAAATGTTCTGCTGGGTTGTAATTGACAAATATGTTGGTCTGGGCAAAGCAAAATCTCAGTGCAACATTACCTCTGATATTACATCCTTTTCCTGACAGGAGGACAAGGATTACTTTGTGTTTAGAAACCACAGAAAGCAAACTTTAGCCATTTGTGTATGGCAAATGAAAGCTCTATGTTCCCTTAAATCTCCCCCTGATGGTCCAAATCTAAGCTTCCCCTTTTTTTTTTACAACTACTCTTTGCAAAAATTTATCTCCAACTACAAACTTTCCACCAACCTTCCACTCATTACCAAAACCAAACAAAACCCCTACCATTGGTGTTCTTAAAGTTGCTTTTGTAAGAACAAATGTGGTCTGTCATGGAAATATTTTGTATGAAATGTTAGTAGATATAAGACCAAAAGTACTCAAATATACAAAAACTTCGTGCGTTTTTGCAACACGGATTGTGCAGAGATTTCTGTGTTTTGTGGTCTTAACAAAACCTTTATATTTTCAGATCATATCCAGGCCTGTCAACTTGCCTTTGCCTGAGCATGTGAGATTGACTCATGTGAATGTTCTGGGCAGCACAACAGCGACAAATCCAGCCAGTGAGGGAGATGGGGAAGACACTGGTACAAAGCTGCAGTCAGGAAACAAAGTTTTCAATAGAATCTTAGGAAGAGACACAAAGGAAAATTGGATTGCCAGTCCTTAAAGGACCCTTTCTATACATTGGTATAATTTGCCAACACATTAGCAAATTAAATTAAAAATTCATCAGTTTGTTAAAAAAGGCTGGAGACAGGAATTACTCAATAAGTAAATTATTATGGATTTTAAGTGATTCATCACAGAAAAGGATCAGCTCACTCAAGTGAGTGGGAATTAAAAGCTTTCAGCATTTTTCTGGCTCAACCATTTAAATGCTTGTGAAATGCATCCTGTTGCAGAATGATTTACTTAACTATATCTGTAGTGACCTAGTGTAAAGGACAATCAAACCTTCTCCATACTCTACAAATTCTGTCTTTTCTCTTAGGTGTGTCTCCTCCAATCTGGTTTTTAGCTGGAAAAAAATTGGCTCAAGTTTTAGAAGGCCCACTGTCCTTTATGCCACAGAGTTACAGAAAAAAATCCCAAACATATCAGAACATGTTATCTCTGCAAAAGCCCTTATTACACTGTCACATCACGTAAACATCAAAGGGGAGAATGATGATTTTTGTTTCCCAGGCTATGGATATGATTCTGAACAATACCCTGTTCAGTAAGGACAATACATTCTTTTTCCTCCTCTGTCCTTCTAGAGGAAGGACAGACGTGTGCCTTGCCAGATGATGCCAAACCCATTATTAGTGTCCTTGCACTTCTCCATTAGCAATATTGCAGCAAGACCAGCTGATGTCAAGGGTGTTCATGCTGAAAGATAACAACATTCCTTAGGAGGAAAAATTACAGCCTTTGAGCATTCTCTGGCTTTCCCACAATTTAGCTTTATCTGGAAACATTATTACAGTGAAATTCAGTGAGATAAACTAAGGAATAGAAAGTACTAACTTTCAGAAAATGCAAACATCTGAGCAGGAACACACTGCTGTAAAGCAGTATCCTTTACTACCTCATTTTAATCAAATCCATAGACTGTCTGCATTTTAACACAGATTCATCCAAACACCAGAATTTGTTCTCTGACTCTATTTTTTCCAGTTTCTGGATTTGTCATCCAGCACCTCAGTGACCCAGACCTGCCTCTGCTGACCCTACAAACCCCGTGCTAAAATGCTCCAGTGGGTGACAATCACTGCAATGGGCAATGCTGGGGCAGGAACACCAGAGCAGTTCTGACCAGAGGGGACAAGAGCAAGTCCAATCATTCCAACACACGACAGAGGGCGAGGTCACATGTGCAGGTGACACCTCCAGTTTTTGCTGACTCACTCTCAGCTCAGTGTGGTTCAGACTGACCATCAGCTACCCAGCCAACCAAACCACAGCCCTGAGAGGTGCTGCAGCCTCGGGGTCCTCACAGCTTGGACTACAACTCGTAGTAAGCAGCAGATCTGAGGTGCCCAGGACTGGCTGTCCCTGTGCTGGCACTGGTGAGCCTCAAAGCCCTCGGACACACGTAGAGAAACTGTCTGCAGCTTTGATTAAGGCAGATCTAAACAAGCCATTGGAAATAAGCAGCTTCTGGGAAATACAGCTTAAAAGGCCTGGCTTCCTCCAGTTGTGTTTCGTGTTTAGATTCTTTTGTGTGTCTCAAAAAAGCAAAAATTTCTGATCAAAGCTTTTACAAGGATAAAGATACTCATGCAGTCTGTGTTCTACATGGATGATCTGTTGCCAGCTAATATAATGCAGCTTATGCTGCAACCTTATCATCTGTGGAAGCAATCAAAAAGGTAGCATGAGCCCAGTTTCCTAAAAACACTGGTTTAAAAATACCTGAGACTTGCTTACATCAGTTCTCCCAACCATAAGCATCCCACAGTTTTCTATTTCTATTTCTAATAGACAGTTTTCTATTTCTATTTTTCTTAATTGCTCAAAGAACTCAAGCAATTAATAAATAGAAAATACCAAGATTTTCATGGAGTGGTGCTCTTATATGGTGTTTATGCCCTGTGAGAAACAACATCCCTGACCACCCTCCTAGCCAGGATTCTCTATGCCACACCTAATTCTCATATATAGAGTAAATAATGAAGACTACTCACACAGGTAAGCTGACATATCAGGACTCAAGGAAAATCCATCATGAGCAGATCTGATCAGGTTCTCCATTGTACCACATCTTTTTCTGTTAACACTTGGAAACACTCATTCCTCTCCATTTCACTTGCAAGGAAGATGTCCTGGACATGATGCACACCATTTTGCTGTACTGAAATAAAAGACACTTGTCAGTGTCTTGTGGTGAGAGAGAAGGATCAGTCTCCAAGATAACCACATCAGCAGAAGAAAAAGAGATTACAAATGTGCATGTGATATAAAAGTCAGAATTCTTATTATTTATGAAAAATGCCATGAATGTATCTGTTAAAGAAATTTCAAATAATCATCAAACAATAAACATCAACAAATGCAAATATCTTATATATACCATCCCAATACTTTTTAAAATGGAGCATAATAATACAGATGTGTGCTGATGCTGTAATCCAGCAGCTGACACTTTTGAACAGCTGTAGCATGACTGCCCTACGATACAGATCTTTTGTGAATAAATATTCAGATAAATCACTGCAATCCAAAGCTTCCCCCTATAAACTGGTAATTGAAACAAACCCTTTTCTCATCAGACTTCTTGCTGCAATGCAATTGCAT
This sequence comes from Thryothorus ludovicianus, assembly GCA_013397245.1. NCBI lineage: Eukaryota > Metazoa > Chordata > Aves > Passeriformes > Certhiidae > Thryothorus > Thryothorus ludovicianus. The sequence continues at coordinate 19,648 of VZTB01013672.1, read as the reverse complement.
TGCTCTACATGCTCATTTTGGATGACAGAGTACCCATTTTTCACAGTAATGGCCTGAATGAATTCAAGAAAGAAGCAACAATCACTTTGCAAACATGCCCATCCAGCAAATACACTATTGTTTTTCCTCACTACTGTTTAATAATTTAGTTTACAACTATATTTGGTGATACAGTAATACATAAATCTAAAACCCCCAAGCCAATACTTTGGTTTTTGCAGCCCAGCAGCAATAATGCTGCTCTCAGTTGTATTCCAAAGCCCACAGCACCATGTGCACTGCCAGTGTCTGCCCCTGCTTTCCCTGTGCCCTCTCCCGGTGGCAGAGCACACATCACACAGGACAGATGTGGTTACACCAACACCTCCCCTGCACAACAAACACTTCCTGATGCCAAGTGCAAACAGCTTCCTAAAGTGAACCAGGCCAAGATTCCAAACCTGATGGTGTTCCAAGCAAGTGGCACAAAATGTGACACTCAGTCTGTAAGATCAGTGGTGAGCACACCTTACAGCTCTGCTCCCCACACTGCCTCATTCACCCACAGAGCCTGCAGGAACAGGGCCCCAGGCTCTCCTCTCTTACAGGAGGAGGCTCCCTTTGGGATTGCTCACCTCTGGAATAGGGATTTGAACCTTGCCAGGCTGCATCTGGCCAGGAGGTAGATCAGTGTTCCATGCTACCTGTTCAGCTCTTATAACCAAATTCCCAATGTCACGGTGGGAAGCGCAGGGGATCAATGCCCCCATTAATGGCAGGGCTCAGCTGACACAAAGATCTTCTGTTTGGCAGGCTAAGCTGGTTCCCAGCTGTAAGGAGCTTTGTTTCTGCAGATGAGAGGTACTGAGCCAGGTCAGGGTTGGCCCAGCTGCCAAGCAAATAAGCCCTGCAAGAATCCAAAGCGACTCCAGACCAAGCACTAAGCCTGAAACAGTGAGCTCTGCCAGATCTGATCCAAGAGAGACATATGTGCACAAGAGACTCATTTGAGAAGGGCAATACAGGCACACTTCAGTACTGGCCAGGGCCAGCTCAACCCAGAAGACCAATTATTTCAGAACCAGTTCCAGGCAAGTATTGCTGTACATTGCTGATCAAATCTGGCTCTGTGATTCCTTACTGTGCTTGATCTAAACAATGAAAGAGTCTGAAGGCCTCTAATTTGGTTTCCCAGGAGCCACTTACAGTACAGAACTATGAAGTAGATCTATTATTACATGGTTTTCCCCCTGTTCTCCAGCACCTCCTAGTCACTACTGTTCCAGCCAGTCAGATGGAATCTCAGCATGCTCTCTGAAATCTACTCAGGCCATCCATAGGTGAGGGAAAGTTTACTGTGTGCTAATGGCACCATCACCTCTTCCTTCAATTGTGTTCTACAAGAAGAGCGAGTCACGGGTCTTTTGCAGAACTAGTGAAACACAGCAGCTCCAAAAGAAGGTTCTGGAACACATAGCCTCAGGATTGCCTTGCTAGAGTCACAGATTTCAGACACATCTCCCTCCCTCAGAATTTTCAATTGCTAAGACCAAACAGTCTCTACAGTGGTTATCCAGGTTTAAAGTGTGTCTGTCTTCAGTACATTTTGTATGAAATAGAATTCAGTGCTTGGACTTCAGTCTGAGATAAGAACCCAAAAGTCATTGTGCCATTGTGCCAAAGGCTCCTTAGAGAGGCTCAGTATTTAACTTCTGTTCTTGCTCATTTTCTGCAGAAGGAGAATGACAGCACATTTGTACTCAGCATCCCTGAGTACAAGGAAGGGAAGTATTTAAATTGACAGAGCACCCAAGTACTTTAGCAAAGAAAGTGGAAAGCTAAAGGCCAGACGAAGTTCTTGAGTGAATAAGTATTAATTATTATTTTGCTTTTTCATCTACAGATGCTTTCATAGTTCACATAAACATTTAAGACCTCATCTGAAAATAGGAAAAATAAAACCTTCAACATGAATGTTGCAATTAAAAAAACAAGGAGGAACCCAGACATGATGAATAAGCCATTGTCACAGCCAGTCTGCTGGCACTGCAGCCTGGGAGACTGGCTGGCAGTTGTATGGCACAGCTCAAAAGCAACAGGTCATCAGCCACCCCATGGGGAAGCACAGCTTGTTGAGAAACAAAAAATCATTCTGTTCAGTTTTGGCTTGACATGTATATTACTGTCTACATTGCTTTATGCTACCAAAAAGGTGAATGTCCTTGCTTGAAACAATGAAGACTTAAAAATCTCAGATTAGTAATTAAGAAACTTCTGCTTCTCCAGATCATCATTGATGGAATTAATCTTTGCGTATGAGTTTGCATCATCATTTGATATCTTGGTTCATGCCTCCCTTTTAAATGATTCTTCTCTTTACTCCCATGGACAATTTATGCCAGTGTCTGGCTCTAGAGTTACTATATAATGTCATATACAGTAAATCAGGATGTGATAGTCCCATGAAAAGCACATGGTTTGTGTTACATCTGCATCCATAACTCCTGCCAAGATATTATGGCCATTTGTACCAATATGGAACCTAGAAAAAATACAGTTATTGTTTCTATCTACCTTGATTTTATAATCCTTGCTTCTGATGAAACTAAGCAATCATTATTAAAACATCCCCAATATTTGGGTTCATTATGGAAAGTGGTAGCAAAATTATGGATTTCACCTGCTCTTATGCAAACAAAAGATGATGTGCAGGAGTTTGCTGAAATAATCTGAAATTTGCATTCTAAATCAGGCTGGATTCTTCTGAAAACAGATGCCTCAAGTCTATTTCTCCTGTGCATGGAAGGGTGTAGGGTTATCCACCTGCTGCAGGTCACTGCAGAACCTTGTCAGACCACAGAGATGATGGATCTGCACTTTTTCCTCTGATGTAAACCCTTGGAACAGTACAAGGAAGACAAAAGTAGGACCTAGAGAGTTGTCAGTCTATATTTCCTTCCCCTTATACTCCAGACTTCTTGTGAATTGCATGGATTTGGCTTTGTCCCTTCTGGCTATCAAATCCTGAGGCTTCTAGACACCAACATGATTTCTAGGGCATGCTCTTGTGTTGAAGAAATATTGAAGAAAACAAAGGCAGCAGAATGCTGTGTTGGTTTCTGGCTTGCAGATCACTCACAAGCAGCTGTTGTGCAGAGAGAAGGATCTGTTATTACATGGTGTAACTTATTAAACTGTCACTTATTACATGAACAGAAGGAACCACCACTGCAAAATAAAGTACAAGAAGGAGCTAAATGAAGAACCTCTGGCATGGTAACTCCAAATTTTCTGAACTGCTTTTCCCAGCTGCAATTAATTCCTCCTCCCCAAGGAACTCTGCCTTGAGTATTAGTGCCACATACTGGAAATCATGGTAACATACTGACTTGAAAATATTTCATAACACAAAATGAAGGTGCGCTGGCTTTATGATAGTTAATGAAGCAACAGGATTGATTTTTCTAATGCTAGCATCTGTATGTTGTAGTTGTACTGGACTATAAATTATAAAAGAATTTCTTAATTGCATGATAAAATTATGAAGTTTGCTCCTCAAAGAAACAGAGACTCAAACTGTGTCAAATTCCTTGCCTTTGAGAGTTAGTAAATCAAATCACCAGCATAAAGTTTGCTGAGATTTGTAGTGATTCATTTGACTCTCAACAGCTTTTATCAAGCTTATTTATTCAGCTTCCAGAACAAAACTACTGTGTACACCAAATGTCAGTTTTATCTCTCACCACCCTCATTAAATTCAGTTTAGTAGGGAGGTATAACTGAAACTTAATTCACAAGTTAGGAAAAAATCTCAGAGTTTTGTAGGAAGTTTTGAACTCTTTATCCAAGTAAGACAAAGTGAGCTCATACCATTAATTTTTGTTTTATGGTGAAAATACAAAAAACACTTCTTTTTATCATTTATAGTCCAATAATTAGGTTCTATTAAGATTGCTCATTATGCTATCCAAAACTTTATAGTCAAACGTAAATGCAATAAGTAAAATATTCTAATAAGCAGGCTTAATCTAATCACTTGAGATCCTTGCTACAGTATTACAAAAATAAGCTACATATCTTATGCAAACTTTAAAAGAACACACAGCTTCCCATCTCCTCAAAAAAACCCACCTCACATAAAAACTCAGCAAGGTGCACACCAGGAACACTTGCCCTTTAAGCCAATTCCCATGTTCTCCAGTTAAAATTTTAGTCTTCTCTAATTCTAACTGCTGGTTAGGCCTGAGGTCTTCCTTTTGTTTTCTTTAATTCCTACAGCTTTATAGTTACCCACCTCTGGCTGCTCTGGCTGAACACCAGGCTTGGCTGAGAGCTCCGACACCAAACAAGGCGATGTGAAATCCCAACTAGAGTTTGTAAAACTGGCAGCTGAACTGCCCAGCTCTGCACACACCCCAGCCTCGGGGGGACCAAGGGCTCTGCCCCAAGCAGGAAAGGAACCACAGGAGGCGAGGCTATCAGGATAGGCTTCAAAAGCTTTTTATTCTCAGTGCAAGAGCCCAACAGGGCAGTGAGAGCAGCAGGGGAATCGCAGAAACAGGTTGGAAAGGATCTCTGCGATCATGGAGTCCGACCTGTGGCTGACACAGTTTGAGATTATATCCTCTTGTCCTGTCGCTGGTTGCCCAGGAAAGAGCCTGATCCCACCTGGTTACAGCCTCCTGTGAGGTAGGACTTGAGGAGAGCCCAGGAGCAGCGGCTCCTTTCCACAGTCCCGATGCTCTGGAGTTATCCCACTGCTCAAGGAGTCACCTCACTCCTTGTGATTCACAAACCACCTCTGCCCACCCAGCAAACCCGGCAGCCTTCCCCATGTCAGCTCTGGGCTCCTCAATACAAGAGGATGCGGAGCTCCTGGAGCCGGTCCAGTGGAGGGCAACGAGGATGATTAAGGGACTGGAGTGTTTCATGAGGAAAAGCTGAGGGAGCAGAGCCTCTTCAGCCTCGGGAAGAGGTGACCTCAACAATGTCTGCAGGGAGGTGTAAGAGGATGGATCAGGCCCTTCTCGGTGGTGATGAGCAATAGAACAAGAGACAACGGGCACAAACTGATGTACAGGAAGTTCCGCCTGAACACGAGAAATAACTTTCCTGTGCAATGACCGCTCACTAGGACTGACTGCCCGTAGAAGATGTGGAGTCGTCCTTACAGGAGATACCCCTGAACCTTCTGAACGCAATCCTGTGCCACGTGCTCTGGGACGACCCTGCCAGCGCTGGGAACTGCGACCA
>VZTB01013672.1:0-14155 GCA_013397245.1 Thryothorus ludovicianus | reverse complement strand
GTCCGGCGCCGCCCTCCCCTCCCCCGCCCCGCGAGGCGGCGCGTGCGGCCCCGGCGGGCGCTTCCCGCCTCCCTCAGCCCGGCCCGGCGCTGCCGCGGCCCCTCCGTGTCCCACGCGTGAGGAGGCGGCGGCGGCCGCGGGCCTTGTTTGTGTCCTTCATGGCCCCGAGGCGCCTCCGCCGCGCTCCGCTCGCACCGCGGCCTTGGGCAGGCTCCGCAGTATCGAGCTCCGGAGAAGGTCCCCGTACTTCGAGAGCCGGGTGTGGTTCCCCCGAGCCCCTGTGCACACCCCCAGTGACCGCCGTTCTTTCCCGGCAGGTTTCCATTAGGACGTGCATAGATCGGTGGGGATCGGGCCCGTAGGGACGGGCGCTTCGTGTTCTGACCCCTTCCCTCACACAGTCGATGTTTTCAATCCCACCTTCCTCATCCTCTTCACCCCCGGGCGCTCTGGACTCGCCTCGTTTCTTGAGACTCTTAAGTTAGAACTTTTTGAAAGTTTTATCTTGCGATCTGTTTAGCTGCTACTACGTTTTCCCTCTTGTGCTAAAATTCTTTTTCTCCCACCAAACGGAGAAATTGCAGTGTCCCAGTTAAAGCCATTCTGCAGTTTTCCGATGGCTCTCTGCTAGCGGGAGTTCTGAATAGAGAAGTTTCTCCTTGCTTTGTAAAAGATCCCTTAATTTGCGTGGCTTCCTTTGCCAGGAGAGCAGGCAGTGGGCAGGAATAGGGCAGGATTGCAGAAGAGCATAATAACCATTCCTTATCTTTATTACAATCTTTTCAGATGAAGTTGGGGCTCTGGTTTTTGACATTGGCTCGTACACAGTGAGAGCAGGCTATGCAGGCGAGGACTGCCCAAAGGTGAGAGAATCTGTGAATTGGAAATTCAACATGAATTTATGCCTTAGCTCTCGTTTGTGAGTTACAACCCTTCCAAATACATTTGGGTTTGTTCTGACTGTGTTACTTACAGAAACTTCTGAATTTATGAGAAAAACACCAACTTCCAAAACATTTCTAATCCTCATGTACTGCTTGCCTCTTGCCTTGCAGGTTGATTTTCCAACAGCCATTGGTGTGGTGCTGGAAAGGGACAATGGCAGCACTCTGATGGAGATAGATGGTGACAAAGGCAAACAAGGGGGCCCAACTTACTACATAGACACGAATGCCCTGAGAGTTCCAAGGGAGAATATGGAAGCCATTTCACCTTTAAAAAATGGAATGAGTATGGTGCTCTGTCTTTTTCTACATGATTTCAAAGTAGCATTGCCAGGCTGCAGGAAGTCACAGACAGATGCTATGTAGAGCAACAGGGGCTGTAAGAGATTCCTGGTTTACAAATTGCATGGAGATGTGGTTGGTTTTCACTGTTAGTGGACTTTCAGCAAAATTGTTGAAGTCGGGGTTTTTGTGGAGGAAGAGAATTCTGCAGAGCTGTTAGAGGAGGTGTATGTGTCTGCTGAGGACAGCTTTGCTCTGTGCAAAAAAATAAACTGTAAAGCCTTTCTGTGCTTGTGAAATGAAACAAAACTTAGAAGTTTTGTAATCTGTTTGTCTCAATGTTGTTACAGTTGAAGATTGGGATAGTTTCCAGGCAATTTTGGATCACACTTACAAGATGCATATTAAATCTGAAGCAAGTTTGCATCCCGTCCTTATGTCTGAAGCTCCAGTGAGTAAAAGCAGCTGTGCATTTTTGATAAGCCTTTTTCCTGACTCTGCAAACATTAGTCCTGGATAAGGCTGACAATGGCTTGTATGTGACAAGTGCTAAAACTTAGCTAAAGAAATGACAATTTTAAAATACTTGGACAGGTTCTGGAAAATGTCTAAAACCCCCTCAATTTGAAATAGTTCGTGTGAGTTGTATTATAAAGAATTTACAATATGCTATTGTTTTTCACTTACTGAAAAGAAGCCAGAAGTTAAAAAAAGAAATTTTACTGCCTAGAATAAAAAGAAAAAGATGTTTGAATGTCTTATATATTAAGTTACACTTAATAAAATGCCATTAAAAGTCTTGCTTCATTCAGCCCTACAAGTAATACTATGTGACACAGAATAATATTTGTAATGGAGAAGTTCTGCCTCTGTTTCTGTAAGTGGTCCTGTAAGGCAGCTGAAGTGGATGAATACAAATTTCTGGGAAAATCTGGACAAGGATTCTGTCATTTTAAAATGCTCAGCATTTGAAGGACAGATCTTGGAGTCAGAATAGAAAAGGTAGACATGCCATACACAAATGATGCCTTTCTTTAATAAAACCTTATGAAAAGGATTTTCTTGAATTTCATTATTCCCTTGTGTCAAATCACAGCGTGTGGAGTGTGGATGGATTTGCAGTGGCTGTTTGATGGCTCAGTGGGTATCTGAGTAGGGACATTCCCACTGGCATCATCCTTACAAACCTCATCTTACTTTGTTGTATTGGCTTGGGAAAAACTTCACATATTCAGTAATGTGTTGGATTTTTGAGATATATCCTGGCTTAATCACAACTACAGCAGAACTGTGGAAAAATACTTTGGGAACTGGAAAGTCTGGATTTATTTTTCTTACCACTGGGCAAGTTCCTTCATGTATCTTTCCCCTTGTGAAAGGCTGGGTGCTTGCTTTAGAGAGTTCTTTGGGAATCCAACACTGGAAGAGCTGTAGAAGTGTAAAGAAATCTATTGTAGCATGAAACACTTGTAGCACTTTTGTGTGATAGATAAGCAGTGATGTATGGTATTAGAAATTGAATGAAAAACATTCTAAAGAAGTAAATTACTAGAAATCCATTTCTGTAGAATTTTGGTATGATTTAAATGATGTTCACTGTAGCTGCAATTTTTCTAATCACCTCTTTATTCTGTTAGCAATTTACTAATGTGCAAACACAGCTTCCTTTTGGTCACTTACTTGTGGTTTGGATTTATTATGTTTTAGTGGAATACCAGGGCAAAGCGTGAAAAACTGACGGAATTGATGTTTGAGCACTACAACATCCCAGCTTTTTTCTTGTGTAAAACTGCTGTTCTGACTGCGTATCCTTCGAAATGTTTCACTGCATGGTCTTATTTTCCTCCCCCCAAGAAATGATGGTAAACTTTTTCCAGGCAATTCCAAGTATAACAGCATGCCTAACTTACATCAATTTGATTTTTTCTAGAAACATCCAGGGAGGACTTAAACAAATTCAGTTTCTGAACTTTAAGGCATTAGAGCTCATTTTTCAAGTTCTCCCAATCTGACTCTGTTCTTTGGGTCCAAGTCTTTTTTTTATTATGGTTTTTTTCCATTGTATACTATGGATAAGAATATTACAGATGTGAAACAGTGGTGTCCACACCACTAAATACAGTAATTAGACCTTGAAGTTTTTATAGCTTCAAGAAGAATATTTATAATTATTTTAAACTAATAATACATTTCCAGCTTCGAGTCTAAACAAGTTGTATGTTCTTAGAGCTTGCTGCAGAGCAGTGGCATGAAGTCTCAACCTTGTATATCCAAAGCTTGACAAAGTGCACAGACAGAAGTTAAATACTGCTCTCTCTATAAGGTTGCACATCACAGAAAGATGGTCCACACTGGAAAATGACAAATCCCTGTGTAGAGGCAAGGAATAACATGCTGGGATCCTCATTCCTAGTTATGATCTAATTGTATGGCAGTATTTCTTTTCTAAAGTGAAAATTACAATCTTTTCCTTAATCATTTTGACTAGTTTTGCTAATGGGAGATCTACAGGTCTCATCTTGGATAGTGGAGCAACACACACCACTGCTATTCCAGTGCATGATGGATATGTACTTCAGCAAGGTATAAACTGTCATTGATAACAGCACTGCAGTATCAAGCTGGAGTTAGCCTGATTTCTGCTTGGACAGTTTTGTCACTGCTTTTACATCTGTGTGCCTCCCTAGAAAGGAAGAAAACCCTAATGGTGTTCACTGACAAATAGTTGGGAGAGTCTGTTCATGATTTGGGTACTTTCCAGGTTGTTTTGGTTTTTATCTTGGATCCTCTCGTTGCCTTCTAGGTATTGTAAAATCACCACTTGCAGGAGACTTTATCACTATGCAGTGCCGGGAGTTGTTTCAGGAAATGAACATAGAGATAATTCCTCCATATATGATTGCTTCAAAGGTGGGAAAGTAACTTTATAAATTAAGTGTTGTCTTGGAGAGAGGCTGAAATGTTTACCTGATGACTTTGTACCCTTTAATCTCAGGAGGCAGTTCGTGAGGGGTCACCAGCAAATTGGAAGAGAAAAGAGAAGTTGCCCCAGGTCACCAGGTCTTGGCACAACTACATGTGTAATGTAAGTAGGTCATTCCTCCTGCTCTCACCTCCCCAAGTGTTCCATAAATAAGTTTTGTTTGCAAGTATATAAGAGTTTTCTCTTGAAGAATAAGAAAATCTTTGAAAATTTAGTACCAGTTCTATAAATTTTATAAAATTGAAGACTTCTTATAAATTCATATTATTTTTAACTCCACAGTGTGTCATTCAGGACTTCCAGGCTTCTGTCCTCCAAGTATCAGATTCGACCTATGATGAGCAGTATGTTACTTTCTTCTTTCTTGTAAAATCAGTTACCAGTTGTGCATGTGGTGCTCAGCCTGTTCATTGCTGTTGGCTGGTTTTCTTATGGAAGAAGGTTTTATCTAAAAATTGATTTATGAAAGTAGGAGTACTGCATATACCCAGGTGATAGTTTTTTGTTCAATATTCCAGGATGGGAGCATAATAAATATTATTGGAAGTGTAAGTCTTATGAATCACAGTATTTCCACTGGAACTGTAGTTTATAACACTGCTGCAATAACTTGACATCCTGTTTAGAGAACAGAACTTTAATGAGTTGCTTTCTGTCTGATGCTCCAGGGTGGCAGCACAGATGCCAACAGTTCATTATGAGTTCCCCAATGGCTACAACTGTGACTTTGGTGCTGAGCGTCTGAAAATTCCTGAGGGATTGTTTGACCCTTCCAATGTAAAGGTAAAGCCACTGGGATGGCTGGGATTGGAAGGCTCTGCGTGATTCTCACATGGCTTTCTTTTATAGAATGTTTTTAATTGCGTGATTTGGATGTATTAACACTGTGGGGTTCTCCTGGGGGTAGAATTTGCCTGTCTTGAATTATGGCTGGTGAAGGGAAGAATGAAATTTGGTTCAAATTGGGTGGTGATGAGCTGACCAGAAAAATAGGGATATTTTTGTTCCTTCCCTAACAAAATACTTAACTCCCTCTCCAGGAATACTTGTAAAATTCAACTCATTCAGGGCTTTTCTATGCCTTGCTCTCTTGAATCAGTGATGTGTAGATTCCTGATTTTCCCTGCAGGGTTTATCTGGTAACACGATGTTGGGTGTGAGCCACGTTGTCACAACAAGCGTTGGAATGTGTGACATCGATATCAGGCCGGTAAGTGTTAGTCAGCCAGGCAGTATTTTAAGGCATAGATATTTTAGTGCTGATACATGTTTTTGGGACTAGAACAGCAACAGTGAAGAAATTTCCTAAGATTTCTTAGGGTAATGATAAATATGTTAGAATAATTCTGTAAGTATTATGTATTTATATATAGGGATATGTACCATTAGCATTTTGTCTTAGAAAATGCTAAATCAGGACCTTTTACTTAGTGTTTCTACCCGTATTTAAAGATCTGATGTACAGATTTTGTGGCTGGCACTGCATAATTTGGATTGGACTGACTTCAGATAAGCATTTATGATTGTAACTTTGAGTGTTATCTTCAGAATTTTGGGCATTCTTATGTTCAGAACATAGATGGAATTTATAAAGAGTAGAAGGAAGAGAAGTTCTAAAGGAAAGCATTCTTTTTAAAATTACTGTGCTGTCCTTCTCAGGTGTCAATTTGATACAGATTGCATGAGAGTTCTTTCAAATTTTTTTTCTGTTAACCAGTGTGTGAGGAGGGCTTAGTGCATTGGGCCATGGTGTGTGTTCACCAACTGCAGCAAAAGTGAGATTGAAAATGCTGCAGGGCTGTGGGGTTTTCTTGTGAGGTTGCATTCAGCTGTAAAAAAACCCAATAATTTGGATACAGGGGAGATCTGCAGGTTGAGGATTCTCCATAGTAGAAATTGTTCTGTGAAATTATATGGAACATATGGCTTCTGCCTTCCTTTTATAGTTTAATATTAAGCTGCCTTGCAATATTTTTAAGTGATTAAATAATTAATTGACTTGGGAGAGGTAATACTGTTGGCACCAAGTGATGTATTATTGCTGCTGACTATACATACCCATGCCACCCCTCTGTGTTGTGAGAAAGAATTTTTTGGAATGATTTCTGAGGTAAAGCTCCAGGTTGGTTTTTTTTCTTCTCTTTTTAGGGTCTGTATGGCAGTGTGATTGTAGCAGGAGGAAACACTCTAATACAGAGTTTCACAGACAGATTGAACAGGGAGCTGTCTCAGAAAACCCCACCGGTAAAAAAAACTTTCCATTACTGCATTGAGTACTTAACATTTTACTTGTCTGCCACATAAGTAAAAAGATAGAATGGACTTGACTTTCTTAGAAACCTGACATCTGAATAGATTTCTGCAGGGTTGAGAAACCTCCTTCTCTAAAGAAAAGACAGAATTCTTGAGGAGTTTTATACAGTATAAATTCCAATATTCCTTGAGTATTTTACTGCTATACTCTTGCTTTCAGAGTGTGATCCTAAGTTCTGTAATTGTCCCCAGGTAACAGCCAGTATTCCTCTTGATGGTCTCTCCAGTTTTGAAATGCTGCTAACTAACTTTTGAGGCACATTCAGACATATTCTGCCTAAGGTCACTTTGTTGTGGCAATTGTTTTTCCTTGATTCTGCACCCAGCCTAAATCACCAGGTTTTGTCCATGAGCAACATATTTACATATTTCTTTAATCACTTGATGTTGGAGAAAGTATTGATACCTTGCATTTCTTGCATTTTAGTATGCAAAAGTATTTTAAGCAAAAATTTTCTGCGTGCGACAACTCTGAAATGACAAATGTTAGGAGAAACTGAGAAATGTATTCACTGCTTATAATAGCTGAGGAGGAGCCCATTGAAATTCTAAGATTTTATTGCTGGAAGGTATTTTGAAAGGAAAAGGAATGAATGGGTGCTAAAAAGGACTAGATGACTTAAATCTAACAACATAAGTCATTTTAGTCCCAGTGCAGTGTTGGAGATGACACTGTACACTGTGGTATTATTGCTCTCCACCTGCCCCATTCCTTGCCTTAACCATTTACTGGTGAGAGACAAGGTAAAAACCACAATTCCTCTTCCAGTGTGGTTGTTTGAATTGTACTGAATTCAGTAAGTGCAGGGCAGATGAGCAGTATTGCAGCTGTACTAAAATGGACCTTTCCCAGCTGCACATTGGTATAGCCACCAGGTTCCTTGTGCTGCTTGTCCCTGAAGGCCACCAGCTTCCAGCGTGTGTGACGTTTGGTTTTGGCTCCTTTTCTGTGCAGAGCATGCGCCTGAAGTTGATAGCGAACAACACGACTGTGGAGAGGAGGTTCAGCTCATGGATCGGGGGCTCCATTTTGGCTTCTCTGGTTGGTAAACCTGTGTTACTGGACAGCACAGCCACCCACAGCTCTGATTGCCCAGAAGTGTGCATTGCAGAGTCTGTGCTACATAATCATAATCTTGGCTATGCTCATGGCAAAGGGAAGAGAATGTGTTTTAAAAAGAGGTGTGAGCATTTCCAGGGACAGCACATCCTGCCATGTTCTCCCATTCTTAATGGCAAGGTGCAACCTTGAAATACATGCACTTCCTCTAGACTCTGTCTAGTACACCATGAAAGTAGCAAACCTGTTTCTGCATCATATTCCTGAAGTTAATTCCACAAGTTACTGAGCACTGAAATGATTTGTGGGGGTTAATTTATCAACATGGGAAAGGGAGACTGGAATCAGCATTTGGTGCTGCACTTCCTGTCTTGAATTTTATCCCTTAGCAATAAAACTCAAGGAAGAGACAATTAAGCAAGTCAAGTCCCATTACTTCTTTTAATGTAAGGACTTGCTTGTTTTCCCTCCTAGAAAAAGCTAATCATGTTTCAATGAACCAACATTTGGAATCTGATATTTTTTTCATTGTGTGTGTATTGCTTTTGTTTCTTTCTTTTTGTAGGGTACTTTCCAGCAGATGTGGATTTCTAAACAAGAATATGAAGAAGGAGGGAAACAGTGTGTAGAAAGAAAATGTCCTTAGACCTCTTTACTGTGAAAACTGCTGCCTGCTCGGTGCTCCTTCTGTTTTATAGCTTTAGCATACTCAGGAATGGGATGGACTCTTTTTTGTAGAAAGTTTATATTGGGTTTTTTGCATAATTCAAGTTCCGCTTTAACAAACCTTAGAAATTTTGAGAGACCTAATTGGTACTATAATAGAAGAAGGATGTTTACGTCCCTTGTAAAGCAATAATTCATGTAACAAGCATTTTATAATTTTGTAAAAATGTCTATTTTCTCTAGTATCTTTTCCTGGGAACAGCTTTACAGGTTAGCTAATAGATAGAGGCATAACCTTGCAAATGCCTGTGCTTATTTATTAATTATTTCTTGTCTAATTTCTTGTCTACTTTCACATACTAGTCTTCCTTGCTGGTACTTTTGCCTTAAATCGCTCTTATTTTTCTCTTAAAAAATAAAATTTAGTCTTTTATATTTGAGCAAGCTTGTGAGTACTTGCAGAGAAAGTTCCTCTGCTGTTTTAAAGTTGAAAGTCTGTATTCAGTGATCTATTTTAGTGTAAACTTTTACTGTCTCACAGAAGTGTTACATTCCATGGAGTGAATGTTGTATTAAGCACTGGTTTGCTATTTTTTTTTATTATGGAGCAGTTTCATTTCAGTAAGCAAGCAATGCTTTCCACCTGATGTCTAAGAATGTATTTAATGCCTTTGTGATGTTGGTGAGAAGCAAAAGCTGTTGGTGACAGGGAAATTGAGACAAAGAATTGCCTCTCCAAGCCTGGGAGCAGAGTCAGAAGCTTTCAGTGTGTGGCTTGACCCTGCTGCAGGGAGCTGCAAGTGCTATGTGCTCGTGGCTGCTGTGGCTCCCCCTGTGCCTCCCAGCAGGGTCTGTAAGTGCCTGTTTGCAGGGGGAAGGTGCACTCAGGGTCACAGGAATGGGGATGACCCTTTTTCAGCAGGAATTGGCTGTGAAGATGCAGCTCAATGTTGCTTTTAAGCTTAATTAACAGTGGTGTGATGGTCTGTTTTGGGACACAATGAAGTTTTGCTCCTTATCTCAAAAGCTGTGGAAAACCAAATAACTGATCTAAAAAAAATAAACAGTACTGCTACATTTTTGTATCCTAAAAGATCTTGTGGGTAAATAATTATGAGGCCTCTATTTGAAAAGTTTCACGTTACCTCCAAATAATAAAGTAATTTATCAAACCAATCTGCTTTTGTCTTAATGAGAATCTTGAGCTGCTCTTTAGACAAAGTTGCTTGATCAGATTTTCAAAGTTACTGACAAACCATATTTCTCTTGCAAAGTGAGGCAAACTGCAAAGCTGTACCAAGTGATCCAAGTTTCCTTTCAAGTGGAACATGGAACATAACTACCTCAGCACACTGCAGTGTGTGGTGTTCTTAAGCTTTCCTTCTGTGGCATATTCAGATTTCATTAGGCTAAATCAGTTTTTATCTTCAGTTTCTCTTAAAATAACTGCAGTACAGTTGTATCTGTTAATATTCCAGCAGCACAGGGAGAGCAAAACACTGCTGGAGGTTTTCTCACCATGGCAAAGATTGTGAGTTTAAGCAGTGGGAGATTTGTGTGGTGCAGAGGAGTAAGTGAAGGTGCAAATGATGGAGATAGATATTCACAGGAACCAGTGCTGTCTCCCTTGCAGTGTTTTACCAGATTGTACTGCTGAGCACATTTGCTTCCTGAAAGACTGGTATTTGTGACTTTAATCTAGATTTCTAGACCACTGCATGGGGAGGTTAAAAGCTTTCATGAAGTGAAAGGTGAAGGTGTTCCCATCAGCTGAGAGCCACAGTAGTACCTACTTCAATTTCACAGAAGACTGGTGCAGTCTTCCTTCCAAAATTTTGCATCCTGCAAAAAAACACTGTACAGGTGTTTCAATTTGTCATAGAAATCAAGGTAGGATAACTGTATTAGAAGTTCCCATGCTGAGTATTTCATACTTTCTAAGAAGGCAGACTTAAAGCACTGGAAAAAACTCATAGCAGACCAAAGAACCCATTTACCAGTGCATTTATGCAGAGAGCAAATACACCTTGTGTAGCCTACCTGTAACTCAGGGAAAATACTCAGGAAAAATATATCAGAAAAACAGCAAGAAAAATATGATCAGAGGAAGGCTCACATATTAGCTTCAGATGCTTTCATATTTCT
Organism: Thryothorus ludovicianus; assembly: GCA_013397245.1. Classification (NCBI taxonomy): domain Eukaryota; kingdom Metazoa; phylum Chordata; class Aves; order Passeriformes; family Certhiidae; genus Thryothorus; species Thryothorus ludovicianus. The sequence continues at coordinate 3,762 of VZTB01013672.1, read as the reverse complement.
GTCTAGTTTTAATGCATGTTTGTTAAACTAAACCAGGTAAATATTCCCCCTACACTTTCAGCTGGCACTCCGTGGCTGCTCATCACTGTTCCTATTGCATGTCTCACTCTTGTAACAGCTGGCTAGCACAACATTTGTTCCTGGAAACATAAAATTACATCATTTGAGTTAGGCACCAAAGCTGCTTTTTAATTCACAAGTTTAATTAAAGTCAAATGTATTAAAAACAAAAAAAAAGGATGGAGACTCTGGAATGCTCACTGGAGTAGTCTGTGGTTCCAGAACATTATTCATGTTCACAGACACTTGACCAATTGCTTGCAGTGCTCTTCCAGCACGTTACTGGCTCTGGGATTTCACAGCAACATCAGGGAACTTCCTTTCCAAGACCTTCTGCCTCGTCCTTTCCAGGCTTTGCTGCCTTGCCCTTTTCCGTAAGGCTTTCTCCAGTCTGAGTCTGAAACAGAGAAGTTGGTGTGGTTCATTTCCAGCCAGCTTGTGACCACTAATGAGCTCCCCCAATCAGACAGAGGCTCTCAGTGATTAACAACTTCAGTATTCATTTGCTTTTGATAAGTAAAGAAGCCTGCAAAGTATTATTTTTACTCTGCTCTTGAATTCTACAGCAGTTCAGCCTCTGGGAGGATTTTTGACAGTCTGCATTTGAGTGCCACTGCATAGCCATGTGGCTTAGCAACTAAGGTGGGAACAGAAAAAGACAAACAGCAAGCTGTAATTTTAAAAAGCCTAATTTTCAGTCTAGTAGCTGAAAAACAAAAGATTACAGCTATTTTTACTTTGAAAGTGGAATGACAGAAACAGATCAGAAGATAACTTTTAATGTCAAAATAATCTTTTTACCTGATGAAGTGATTCACATGAGGTAAGTAAAAGAATCTCTTCTTTTTATGTTTTTTGTTCAAGTGCCAAGGTATTGGCCATTCCTTGTAACTGTACCTGTTGGAGACAGATACAAATGATTACAGAATGTACACATCTTAATTCTAGGATTTTACCAGTTTCTCTTGGTTTCAAGTACAGTGATAAAGTGGTCTGGGAGAACGCAGAATTTGTATGTGGGTATTTATTTCCAGCTCTCCTGGCTTGGCTTGTAACTCCTGGGTTCTGTACAGTGTATGCATCTTTCCTTGATTAGATAAGGATTTGCTGGGAGAGAGACACACCACAAGAAAAATTCCCAGTTAAAGGTTTTCCATACCAGAAGGTTCGTCCCAAGAAGTCGTGTCTCCACTCGCCGGGGACTGGCTTTTCATGGCCCGTTTGCAAAAGCCTCAAAGCAATTTCTCTTTCTCTGACAACCAAGTCTATATTTTTCATAGACGTTTCTACCTGCAAACGGTAAAAAGTTTCAGGATGCACCAACAAAAACCAATGCTGAAAATTTAAAAGACCTCAAAGACTTAAGACACAATTTAAAGGGAAAACAAAGGTAAAATGTGCCCCAGTAATGCCCACTGGACAATGAGAAAGCTGCCTTGACCAAATCCTGACTTGAGCAGCCAGTGCACACACTAAAATCAGGGAAATAATTTTTTAAAAAAGAGGTCTTTAACAGTTTACAAACACTTGATCTTTCAGCAATTTTACTTAAGAGTTAATAGTTTTTATGTAGTATGAAAAAATTACCTTTTCTAAGCGTTCTGGACTTGGCATAGGCTTGCGCTGTCGTTTGGCCTCTTGCTCTAAAGTTAAGAGCATGTTCTTTTCTTTCAGCAGGACATACCTAGAGCAGAAAGCACAGTAATTCAAAAATAACTTTGGGATAGCTAAGCAGTTATTCAGTTACCAACTGTAATCCAAATCCTGCTGGCTTCATATAAAGAAACAAAAGAGGAGAATGAGGGAGACAAGTTTACTTAGTCTGGAATAGAGGGTGTAGGAGGGAAGAATTTAACACTAAGTTGTCTTCCACTACCTGGACAGAGCCAGATTCTTCTTACACGTACACAGGAAAAGGACAAGACAAAGCAGGGAAAAAAATGTTCCCAGTAATGATTAAGTTCAGCCTGAAGTGGCAATGCAACATCCAGCTTCAGAAACTGCCAAAATCAGGATAAATGCAGCCCTGAGCACCCTGGTGCAATGAAGTGCCCACCCCACCAGAAGGCACTGACAACCAAGTCAGTCCAACTCAAAAAACCCCCAGAGGGTTGGTACCAAACCTGAGCCCTCTGAAGAGGACACAACTGTCCCACAGCCACCTGCAGTGCAGCTTCTGTGTTCTGAGCAGGGCCAGCACTGGGGCTGTTCCAGCCCAAAGCTGGCTGGAGCCTGCAGAGCTCTGGGGCAGACTAAAGTTACTGCATCCTCAGTTCACCAGCCACACTTATTTAAAAAGTGCAGAGCTGCTCTGAAAGAAGAGAAGCTTCTTCACTGAAAGTTACTTACCAAAGTTTGTGTAAGTCTTCACTACTCTTGCCCCTTAGCTGCTTTATATTCCATGAATCCCCTGTAAAAGATATAAAAATACTATTAATTTAATGGAACAAAGTTCTCTTATTCCAGAAAAAAAAAAAAGTGCTTCTTTTAGGCTCAGCTGATACACCAGCATAAAGACTACTTTTAAAATACTACTGCTTGGACAGCCATCCTTGAGGATATTCAGCTTTGTTTTTAAAACACAACACAGAAAGGCAATTACACATAGTGTTTCCTTAAGTTTGTAAAAGGCTGGGAATACAAAAAGCTGTCAGATGAATCTTTACATTGAAGTAGTTTTCTTCCACAGTACTTATATTTCATCAAAGCACATCTCTTCTGTGATAAACTCTCACTACAGAGCAAGGCAGAGGACTTACAGCAAAACATTTTGCTGCACAATTGCTATTTCCTTTCATACACACTGAATACACACAGCAAAAATCAACAGGCGTAAAGATGCACAAACAGATGTATGCACAAAAACATAGAAAAATAAGTTTTATGTAGGTATGAATGCTCCCTATGATGCAAAAAAAAAAAAAAACAGGTCAGATTTCAGCTCAAAGATCACTATCAGAAATGCTAATTATAACTCACCAGATTTTACACTTTTTTCCCCCCAATTTCCGGGATCATCAAAAAACTCCTCCAGACCCCTCCGAGACACAGTTGTGTGCAGGAACTTCACCTGATGGAGGGTCTCAGTTTTTGGTAAGTTCTTGTGGCAGAGATTCAGTGCCATCCTGCATAAAAATTGGAAGGAAAACTATGTATGATAAGGAAAGTAATATTCTGCTAAATGAGAATGTTTGTTTCATTCAGAAAGCTCCTACAGCTAGACCACCTCCTGCAGGCAAAAAGCAGGGGTTTAGTGAGTCACAAAAATGTCATCTTGATGTTTTCTCCTCCCCATCAACTAATCAAATTATCAATTTTCTATACTTAGAGATAAATAACAATTAGAAATTAAGGAATAAATCTGAGCTGTGCTGTGCAAGAGTACATCATAGGATTGGAAAGAACCTCTGGAGATCATGCAGTCCAACACCCCCTGCCAAAGCAGGGTCACCTGGAGAAGGTGACAGAAGAAGGCACCCAGGGGCGTCTGGGGCGTCTCCAGAGAGGGAGAATCCACGCCCTGCCCCGCGGCCTCAGTGACAAAAGCTGTGGGCACACGGGAAGGCACAAAAGCCACCCATGGCTGGAGCACCAGCACAATGCCTGCAGCATTCTACAGGCGCGGGGAACCGCTTCGTGCTGCCCTTGCACACAGCCACGCAGCACCCTGCGGCCCTCGGGACACACGGACACCGGGACACA
>VZTB01013668.1:436-10449 GCA_013397245.1 Thryothorus ludovicianus | reverse complement strand
CAGGGATGGAGATGGGGATGGGGAAGAGGATGGGAAGGGGAATGAGGATGGGAACGGGGCTGGGGATGAGAATTGGGAAAGAGGATGGGAATGAGGATGGGAATGGGGATGGGGACGGGGATGGGAATGGGGCTGGAAATGGGGATGGGAATGGGGCTAGGATTGGGCCTGGGAATGGGGCCAGGCGAGAGCCTGAGCCAGGGGGAATTTGGGAGAGAATCTCGGAGGGAATTCTGGAGGGAATTCTGGAGGGAATTTAGCAGGAAGGGCTGGGCCGTAGCCCCACACAGGACCCTGAACCAGGGGGAATTTGGGAGGGAAACCATCAGGAATCTGGGAGGGAAACCATTGGGAACTTGGGAGGGAATCCATTGGGAATTTGGGTGGGAATTCACAGGGAATTACCCTTGAGGTCATGAAGAGCAGCTTGGTCTCCATGTCGGGGGTGAGGCGGCACGCCAGGAATTTGCGGGAGGTCCTGGATTGCAGGAGCTGCAGGACACCTGGATTTTTGGGAAGGGGATTTTGGTTGGAAAAGGGCTCAAACATGTCCGGGGGAAAATTTCAGGGATTGCTAACGAGTTTCCCTGAGCAGCACCCAAGGTGTTTAAGGGGGATCTAACAGGGCTCCAGAGGGGTGGGAACACTTCAAAGCCCCTTTTCCCTGGAATTGCTGCATCCAGGAGCAGCTGGGAAGCACCCAGAGAAGGGGCAAACTTATAGGAATATTATTAATGTAAATAAAACTGCAGAATCCATCACTCCTCCCATTGAATGAGGCTGCTGGGAGGAATTAAATCCCACGGAAGTGCCACTTGCTGCAGCTCCCGGAATTCCTGCTTTTCATGGAGCTTCTCCAGGCTCTGCTCAGTCACTTCAGAGTCTGGCCTTAATTAAGGGAAGTAACTCTGATCATCCTGGAATTCCAGCCTGGTTTGGGTTGGGATCACCCAAACATTACCCAGTCCATGGGCAGGGACAATTCCCAGAGGATCAGGTTGTTCCAACCCGGCCTGGAACAACTCCAGGCAGGAGAAACCACTGGAGCATGGAGAACCGGCAGCACCATTTAAGGATCCCACGAGGTTTTCCCGGGATGGCTCAGGCCTGGATGACTCCGAGGCCTCTGCAGCACTGGAAAATCCCCGGAAATCGGCGCCAGGAGAACATCCAGGTACCTGTGAACTGGGAGCTGAGCACCTGCGGGTTGTGCAGGATGTCCTTCCAGAGCTGCTCGAACTCCGGGATCCGCGCCACGTTCTGCAGCAGCCGCACCAGGTCCCGGCCGATCATGAAACAATCCATGAACTGGGAAAAGGGAGGGGGAAAAAAATCCCACTCTCAGCAAGGAAGGGAGGAACAGCCGGGCCCCTCACCCTCCAGGCACGTCCTGCTCCCTCTCCATTCCCTGCCAGGCGCAGGTTGGGAGCGGGGTGACGGGCAGGGAAGGCCGGCAGCTATTTTGGAATGTTCTCCATCCCAAAGCAAACAAGCAGCCCCATAAATCTGCCACTTTCCCCCCAGGATTGCAGCCAGGCCTCACAGCCAGAGCCTGCTCCGGGGGGAAGGGGCGAGCAGGAGGCACTGGGAGCTCAGGGAGGATGGGGAAGGGAGCATTTGGGACAAACCCCAGCTCTGGGGGGAATGCAGGGATTTGGGACAAACCCCAGCTCTGGGGGGGGGCCAAGGATTTGGGACAAACCCCAGCTCTGGGGGAGTGCAAGGATTTGGGACAAACCCCAGCTCTGGGGGGTTCCCCTGATCCATCCAGGCCCAAACAAGACCTGGAGTTGTTGCCGTGCCCTCATCCCAAACTGCCCTTCCCAGGGAGGGATCCCCAAGGGAACAGGATCCCATCCCCATCCACTCCCCTGTTCCTGGAGCAGTGAGATGCAGGATCCCATTCCCATTCCCATTCCCATTCCCATTCCCATTCCCATTCCCATTCCCATTCCCATTCCCATTCCCATTCCCATTCCCATTCCCATTCCCATTCCCATTCCCATTCCCATTCCCATTCCCATTCCCATTCCCATTCCCATTCCCATTCCCATTCCCATTCCCATTCCCATTCCCATTCCCATTCCCATTCCCATTCCCAATCCCACTCAGCCTCTCCCGGAGCAGGGACACGCAGGATTCCAATCCCATTCCGATTCCCAATCCCAATCCCATTCCCAATCCCACTCAGCCTCTCCCGGAGCAGGGACACGCAGGATCCCATTCCCATTCCCATTCCCATTCCAATTCCCAATTCCAATTCCCAATCCCACTCACCCTCTCCCGGAGCAGGGACACGCAGGATCCCATTCCCATTCCCAATTCCAATCCCATTCCGAATCCCACTCACCCTCTCCCGGAGCAGGGACACGCAGGATCCCATTCCCATTCCCATTCCCATTCCCATTCCCATTCCCATTCCCAATCCCAATCCCATTCCCATTCCCAATCCCACTCACCCTCTCCCGGAGCAGGGACACGCAGAATTCCACCTCCTTCTGGCGCAGCGCCTGCAGCGCGGCCGTGCCGTGGTGATCCACGATCAGCCGCAGGTACGTGTACACGGCCATGGCCACCAGCAGGCTGCTCTTCAGCACCCACTCCCTAAAAAAACCCCAAATTCACCCCAAAATCAGCCACAGAGCCCCCCGGGAGGGCGCCGGGCCTTCCTGGGATCGGGCATGGAAAGGGAACGCCGGGAATGGCCCGGCAGGAAAGGTGGGAACAAGGTGGTGTCACCTGGAATCACCGCCCGGGGTGGCGGTGAAGGGGTTAATTGATAAATGTATTAATTGGGGGATGTGCTAATTAATAAATTAGTGAATAATACAGCTATTAAATCATACAGGTATCAATAGATGTATTGATAATGGATACAGACCTGATGGATATTGGAAAACACGGCCCAGCCCCGGAGCTCCGGAGTGTCCGGAGTGTCCGAGCGGCTCCTGCTGGCTCTGATCCCGGGAATAACAACCCCAGGAGCCAGGCAAAAGCTGGAGCAGCTCCATGGCACACGGGGCACGAACGGATTTTTGGGAATTGGCTGCTGTTCCAGCTCGGAGCGGAGCTGTTCCCAACCCTGCCTCGGGAATCCCGCAGCCGGGAATTCTGCGGATCCTCAGTGGCCACCCCAGGACAATGCCGGGCCCGGGATGAGCTTCCCAGATGGCTGAGCCCGGAGCAGGAGCTGCCCAAACACAGGAAACTTTTCGGGCAATCAACTCCAGGCCACTGCTCCCAAAGGAAAACCTCCCCCACGGCTCGGGAAGCTCGGGAAGGAAATATTCCCGGGATGCTGGTCCCGAGCCACGAGAGCTCCTCAGCCCTGCAGCGGGATTTTGGGGAAGGACTTGGGGGTTTCTTCCTCACAAAAGAGCTGGGAATTGCTGGTTGGGGAATGTGGGAAAGGCAGGGATGTCCCCCCTCCCTCAGCTGGGCCTGGTGATTCCCGATACCTTTGCTCCGTCAGGATTTCCAGAACGTTCTCCGCCAGCCAGATGTTCTTGGCAGTCACATCCCCGCCTGGAAAAACCCCAGGGAAAAGCAGCTGGAGGGAGCAGTGGGGTTCCAGGATCCCCCCAGGATGCCCCAGGCCCGGAATATTCCGGGATAACCCCGAGGGAAGGAGAGCTCTGTGCCGGGAGAACTCCGGAGACAGCAGCGATCCCTCGGGAAAGCCCCGGAGGAGCCAGGAGGGGATGGGAAATCATGGAATGGGAAATATTGAGGATGCAGAGGGGAAACAACCAAATGGGAATTCCCAGACTCGGGAATGAGGGGCAGGGGTCACCTCAGAGCGGGGCTGGAGCGTGGGGACAAGGCAGAGAAAAGCAGGGAAAATCGTGGAAAACCAGGGAAAATCATGGAAAAAACGGCAGGTCCAGGCACTGGGATTTCAATGAAGGGCAGGGAGTGGGATCCAGAGAGGAGCAGCCCAGAGGACATGGGACACTTTTTCCAGGGACACCTTTCCCAGGGATGCATTTCCCAGGGATGCATTTCCCAGGGATGCATTTCCCAGGGATGCATTTCCCTAGGGATGCCTCTCCAGGGAAGTCTTTTCCAGCTGCTCCGGACCATTCTTCCCTCCCTCCTGGTATTTCCCACCCAGTGTCCCGGCAGGAGCACGGCCCCAGGGCTGCCAGGACAGAATTCCTGGTCCCCCAGGGCTGCCAGGACAGAATTCCTGCTCCCCCAAGGCTGCCAGGACAGAATTCCTGGTCCCCTAGGGCTGCCAGGACAGAATTCCTGCTCCGTTCACGTCAGCCCCGGCCCCGGGAACACGGAAGAGGCGCCGTTCCTGCGGCTCCGGAAAGGCGGAGCTCGGCTGGAGCCGAGGGGATTCCCGAGGGATGAGCGGCTGTCCCGGGAGCTGCCAGCCCGGCTCTGCCAGCCCCGGTGATCCCGGGGCTCCGGGGAAAAGCCAGGAGCAACGGGAAGCACGGCACTTCCCGCCAGGAGCAACGGGAGCATCAGCCGGGAGAGATCCCAGAGAGATTCCCTGCTCAGAGAGATCCTGGAGAGATTCCCTGCCCAGAGAGATCCCGGAGAGATTCCCTGCACAGAGAGATCCCGGAGAGATTCCCTGTCCAGAGAGATCCCAGAGAGATTCCCTGCCCAGAGAGATTCCCTGCCCAGAGAGATTCCCTGCCTTGATCCAGAAGGATCCCAGTTTGGATCTGGGTATGCTCTGGAGGATTCCTGGCTCGGATCCAGAGGGATCCCAGCTCGAATTTGGAGGATTTCCGGCTTGGATCCAGAGGGATTCCAGCCCAGATCCAGAGGATTCCTGGCTCAGATCCGGAGGATTCCTGACCCGGATCCAGAGCATTCCCAGCTCAGATCCAGAGGATTCCTGGCTCAGATCTGGAGGATTCCTGACCTGGATCCAGAGGATTCCCGACCCAGATCCAGAGGATTCCTGGCTCAGATCCGGAGGATTCCTGACCCAGATCCGGAGGATTCCTGACCTGGATCCAGAGGATTCCCGACCCGGATCCAGAGGATTCCCAGCTCACCTGCAATCTGTTTCATGAAGGTCATGCAGACTCCATCAGCTCCCAGCACTCCGCTCTTCACCAGCTCCCGTAGCAGCCACACCAGCTGGACACGGGATTTTGGGATCAGACCCCTCCACGTTCCCATTTCCAATCCCAATCCCAATCTCATTCCTCCCTCCAGCCCTCAGGGGCCCCAAGCCCTCCCCATTTTCCTCTGCTCATCCCCAGCCAGGTGGGACAGGGGATCCCATCCCAGCTGGGACAGGGGATCCCATCCCAGCTGGGACAGGGGATCCCATCCCAGCTGGGACAGGGGATCCCATCCAAGGATGGGCAGGAGATCCCATCCCAGGTGGGACAGGGGACCCCATCCCAGCTGGGACAGGGGATCCCATCCAAGGATGGGCAGGAGATCCCATCCCAGCTGGGACAGGGGATCCCATCCCAGCTGGGACAGGAGACACCATCCCAGGTGAGACAGGAGATCCCATCCCAGCTGGGACAGGGGATCCCATCCCAGCTGGGACAGGGGATCCCATCCAAGGATGGGCAGGAGATCCCATCCCAGCTGGGAGAGGAGATCCCATCTCAGCTGGGACAGGAAATTCTGGGTGGAGCAGGAGATCCCATCCCGGGAGAAGCAGGAGATCCCAGGTGGGACAGGAGATCCCAGGTGGGACAGGAGATCCCAGAGAATTCCAGACCTGGGTCCTGCAGGTGTCCTGCAGCTTCAGGTACTTCTCCATGAGGATGTGGTTGATCTTGTTGAGGACGATGTTCATCCCATCCCGGCTCACCAGCGCCAGGTCCCGGTAGCACTGCGGGACAAAGGGAAAAGCAGCTTGGAAACCAGAGCCAGCCCTGGCCAGGGAATGGCAAATCCAGGGATCCTGGTGGGGGAAAAACATCCCAGGAGGAAGAGCCCCGTGTGTGTGGGGTCATCCCTGATGGGTCCTGGCAGGATCCTGGGGAGAAGAGCTGGATCAGGGATGCTCTGTGGGATTGAGCACTTCAGTCCTGGTGGGAAGACTCCAGGACCCCATTCCCTAGGGAAGCCTGGCAGCTTTTCCCCTGGCACAAAACCCACAGGGAAACGCTGGAAAAGTGGGAACGAACCCCCCAGAACCCCTGAGTGAACCCTTGGCACGGCCCATGCCATGAAAAACAGGGATGCCACCACCACAGGACAGGGAAAAATTCCCTGAATTCCTCCTTTTTCTGCCAGGCTGACACAATCCAGGGGCTCCTCCCGGCCCTGGGTGATTAATTAACACTGCAGTGATTAATGGAGGCTTTAAATGAGGGGCCAGGGAGAGCAAACAGCCCCCGGGGGGGGTGGGATGGACACCCAGGGATGGCAGGGAAGCCTCGGCTCATCCGTGGGATCCCATCCCGAGTAATTACAGCTGGAGGAGGAGAAGGAGAAGCTGGAGCCAGCTGTGCCCAGCTGGGAACACTGGGGGGACACTGGGGGGGGTCCCTCTGCCAAGTTTGGGGCAGATTTCGGGGTCCTGGAGGGGTCTCTGGGTCAAGTTTTGGGAATTCTGTTTTTAGGAGTCCGGTGAAGCCTCTGGGGGGATGTGGGAGCTCCCCGGGGAGGGAGGGGTTAACCCCATCCGCAGGGACAGCCCATCCCAAATCCAGGCAGGAATCCCTGCCTGGCCGGCTCCAGCAGAGCCAGGCAGATCCAATTATCCCAATTAATTATCCCCTTGGAAAAGCGCCGGGTTCCGGAGCGGCCACAGCAGGGCCCCAGGCTGTCACTGCCCCTTTTCCAGAGGAAAATTCCAGAGGAATCCATGGAAGGGAAGGGGCTGGACAGGCCCCCCAGGGGGATGGGATTGTCCCAACCTGTGCTTCCAGAGCCTTGGGAGCCTCCTGGAGCAGCCCCCGGACATTCCCAAGGGATGGGGAGGGGTTCACCCTCTGGAAAAGCATCTCTAGAAAATTGGGAAGAGGAAAACAAGGAACAAACTTCCTTGCCTCGGGAAGGAGGATGGGAAAGGACCCTGCTGGGATTCAGCCTCCCCAGGGCTCCGTGGGGAGGATTTGGGAATGCTCAGAGAAAAATCCAAGGGAAAATTGGATCCCCACCAGCACCAGGAGCAGCCAGGCCTGAAGATTCCCAGGAAAAGAGAGTTTTGATTCCTGGATTTGCTCCCAAACCCAGAATTCTGCCTCCCAGATCTGACCCAGGGTGTGGAATTAACGGGGTTGGACTGCTGGGAATCCTTTTTCCCTGGGAACTGAGAATGTTCCTCCTCCAGGGGAGGAATTCCAGGAGCATCCACGCGTGGCTTCCGTGAGAAAAACCCATCCCAGCTCTCCCACGGCACGGAAAAACCCTGGAGAAACCCTCAAAAATCCTCAAAAATTCAGGATTTGCCTCCCATGGCCAATTCCAAGGAATTCCTGGGACAGTAGGGACCCTGAGCTCCCTCTTCCCTTCGTTCCAGGGCCAGGGCTCGGCACCCAGGCAATTCCAGCCAGGGAAATTCCTGAATTCCACCCCCTTTTCCAGGTTTTCCTCACCTTCTGGGCCTGGGCTGGGTCGGTCAGGACCAGGGTGAAGAGTCCCAGGCAGATTTCCTCGTGCTGGGGGGTCCCTTTGCAGATCTGGGAGGGAAAACCCAAGCTCCAGGTGAATTCCCTCACACGGGAATTCCCTGGGAATAAACACTCCAGGCCTTGCTGCCTTTTAACTGGGAATAAGGGATAAACTGGGAATGGAGAAATGGGAATTCTGTGCAGAACAACGAACTGGGATTTGGCTCTGTGAACCCTGGGGCTGAGCTCCAGCTCTTCTCCCAGTAATTCCCAATAATTCCCACTTCCCAACTCCAAATAATTCCCAGTTCCCAGTAATTCTCTGTTTCCAATTCCAAATAATTTCCTCTTCCCAACTCACAGTAATTCCCAGTAATTCCAATTCCCAGTAATTCCCTGTCCCCGATTCTCAATAATTCCAATTCTCAATAATTCCCTGTCCTCAACTCCCAGTAATTCCAATTCCCAATAATTCCCAGTAATTCCCAGTCCCCAGTTCCCAATAACTTCCTGTCCCCAACTCTCAATAATTCCCAACTTCCAGTAATCCCCAGTTCCCAGTAATTCCAATTCCCAATAATTCCCTGTCCCCAATACCCAATAATTACCAGTCCCCAATAATTTCCAATTCCCAGTAATTCCTAGTCCCCAGTTCCCAGTAACTCCCTGTCCCCAACTCCCAATAATTCTCAACTCCCAGTAATCCCGTCCTCAACTCCCAGTAATTCCAATTCCCAATAATTCCCTGTCCCCGCGATTCCCAATAATTCCAATTCCCAGTAATTCCCAGTCCCCAGTTCCCAATATTTCCCAATTCCCAGTAATTCCCATCCCCAGCTCCCAATAATTCCCAGTTCCCAACAATTCCCTGTCCTCAACTCCTAATAATTCCCAACTCCCAGTAATTCCCTGTCCCCAGCTCCCAATAATTCCCAGTAATTCCCCATTCCCAGGGGACATTCCCAGGGGGAATTCCCGTGTTCCCAAGGGAATTTTGGGCACCCACGTGGGCATTGAGGGCGTCGTTGGCCTCGCGCTCCGAGAGGCCGCTGGTCAGCGAGGTCACGATCCCCACGCAGCGCTCCAGCCTCTGGAAACAGGGAAAAAACAGGGAAAACTGGGAAAAAACTGGGGAAAAAAGCACAATCCTCGACCTCCCCGGCAAGGCAGGGGATGCTCCGAGCCCCCCTGAGCCTGGAATGTTCTGGGAAAAAAACACCTGGGAACTCCCGAGGGGGCACAGGGAGCATTTCCAGGTGGGAAATCTGGGAATGCCTGGGAATTTAGGGAAAATCCACCTGGAATCCTATGGGAAATCCACCTGGAATCTTATGGGAAATCCACCTAGAATCTTATAGAAAAGGCACCTGGGATTTTATGGGAAAGGCACCTGGAATCTTATGGGAAAGACACCTGGAATCTTATGGGGAAGAGGCACCTGGAATCTTATGGGGAAAGGCACCTGGAATCTTATGGGGAAAAGGCACCTGGAATCTTATGGGAAAGGCACCTAGAATCTTATGGGAAATCCACCTAGAATCTTATAGAAAAGGCATCTGGGATTTTATGGAAAATCCACCTGGAATCTTATGGGAAAGGCACCTGGAATCTTATGGGAAAGGCACCTGGAATCTTATGGGAAAGGCACCTGGAATCTTGTGGAAAAGGCACCCAGGGTGCTCCAGAGAAGCCCCCTGGCATCTCCTCTTTCTTCCCGAAATCCCAGTGTCCAACCCCCCGGCAGCTCCCAAAAAAATGGCCAAAAAGGGACTTTTATCCCCAAAAAAGGTGTCCCGGACTTGTGCAAACTCTGTGGGAATTTGGGAATAACAGGGAGCAGTAACATTCCAGAGGCTGGGAAGGCTGGGACACACCTGGGACACACCCCAGTTGTCCTGGAAGATTCCAAACCTGCCCCGTGGGAATTTGGGAAATAACAAGGGATAACAGGAGCAGGAATTTCGGGAATAGCAGGAGTGGGAATTTGGGGAATACCAAGGAACAGCAGGAGCGGGAATTTCAGGAATAGGAGGAGCAGGAATTTGGAGAAGAGCAGGAGTGGGAATTCAGGGAACAGCAGGAGCAGGAATTCAGGGAATAACAAGGAGCAGCAGGAGCAGGAATTTCATTAATAGTAGGAGTGGGAATTAGAGGAATACCAAGGAATAACGGGAGCAGAAATTCAGGGAATAGCAGGAGCGNATAACAAGGTGCAGAAGGAGTGGGAATTTCAGAAATAGCAGGAGCAAGAATTGGGGGAATACCAAGGAACAGCAGGAGCAGGAATTCAGGGAATAACAAGGAGCAGGAATTGGGGGAACAGCAGGAGCAGGAATTCAGGGAATAACAAGGAATAACAAGGAATAACAAGGAGCAGCAGGAGCGGGAATTGGGAGAATCCCAAGGAATAACAGGAGCAGGAATTCGGGGAAGAGCAGGAGCGGGAACTCAGGGAATAACAAG
>VZTB01013666.1:0-10197 GCA_013397245.1 Thryothorus ludovicianus | reverse complement strand
CGGCACTACTACCCCTACTACTACATCGAAGGAAACCCACTAGTACATAAAGCTACAGAAAAAGAGTTAACATCTTACAAAGTATTAGCTTTAAGACAATAAAGCCAAGATCCAAACTTCTTACACAATCCTACTCATGCTCAAACATCAGGGAGCTTTGAAATACTTTATCAAAGCTAGAAAATTTGAGACCTTGTAGAAAAACTAACATGTGTCTTGCCACTGCCTGTCTGGCCATATGCAAAGCATGTCGCCTTCCCACCCTCAAAGATGGTCTCTACAAGAGGTCTAGCAGTGAATCTGAATATTCAAAAGATAAAAAATAGTTAAGGCAAGTATTTCATACACTGCTTCATCATCATTAGTTTTAACAAGAAGATAAACTAAAAAAAGTGCAAATCCTTAGGCAAGCAGCAAGGCTATGCCAAAAATAAGCCTTAGACTTTTCTGCCCTTCAGCTTCCTCCAGAAAGGATTCTAATATTTATTTCAAGTGACAGTTTCTATAAGCTTAGATGCCATCTAGCCATAGCTCCATGCTTTTATCTAAAAGTCATTTCTAGTGAGCAGCAAGCATTACCTGTATACCACTTCATTTGAAGCAGTTTCATCAAATGAAAAGTCAAATCTAAATGTTTGGGTTTCAAGGTATTTTGTTAGGTCCACTTTCTGCTTTGGCTCATGCACCATCAGGACACACTTGCTCGGAACAGTAACCACATCACATTCCTTTTTTAGAAGTTCTGTTGGCAGAAAAGACCCTCAGTTTCAACAAAAATGAACAAAGTCAAACTGTTCAAGACAGAGCTGTTTGGTCAGTACACTCACCTTGCCTATTGAGAGGGCGCTTTCTCACACAGACACAAATCCTGTGCTCTTCTATCTAAAAGAAAAGTAAGAAAATAAGTAATTATTCTCCAATTACACTCACTGTTTATTACAGAGATCCGATGCTCCCTCACATCCATTTTTCTATACGCTGATCAGAGTTGCTTCTGAGCTGACCCACTCATGCAGGGATGTCAGTCTTAAGGTGCATTCAGTGCAAAAGCAACACTACAAGTAATTTACCTTTATGCAGCATTCTGCAACATATAAGGTGGAAATGCTTTCCAGCAAATTTATATCAATACTGCAGCTATGGTCAAATAATCAGGCAAAGTAATATTTTCATTTACCCCAGAGGTTTTCAGTGACCTGGAGTTCTTCACTGAAGTAGCAAGCTGAGCTATTTGTGCAGCCCAGATCAACCTCAGATGAGCTGGGAAGTGCATGGGCCATTGGGTGAGACAGAAGGCAAAGGTAACAAGCTTTTCTGTCACACAGTGATATGAACAGAGCATTTCTTAAAGGCTGAGGATACTGACCAAGCCAGGGTTCTCTAGTTTTCAACTTCTACTTTTGCTCCTCCACTTTTTGGACTATTTAAATTGCTTAAAATATTACTTACTTATATCAACATGTTCTGTAATAGCTCAACAGACCATTTTAAATTATACCTATTCCTACAACAATGGCTGTGCCACTTACAAACTGATAGTCACACATCATTGCATGATAATTGTTGAACCACAGGCTCTTCACTAGTGACACAAGCAGAGTAAAACAAGACAGCTTAGCCCTAAATAGGGAAGGCAAGTGGCCTCACAGATATCACCAATTTCCTCAAGCTCACAATATGCTCAGAGGATTTCCAAGGTGCAGTGACACACCAACTACTTGATTTTCAGTACAAAACAGAGAAGTCTGCCTACAGGCTGCAGTTAGAAGCCTCAGCATTTACTTACTGGATCACGTATAGATATTGGCTGGCAGTTTAAAGTTTCTCTGAATTCCTTGATCATACGTGCAAGCTCCCAGTTTGGATAGGTGCTGTCAAACTCCTGCAAAAAAAACATGGATGTGAATGCAATTGATCTGTTACAGTAAAAAAGGCCCCAGAGCTTATTAAAAAAGCAGCTGCATGCAATTCAAAGCATTTTACAAGATTCATAACTTTCTGAAACCAGAATCAATCCATCCCTAGGGACAGTTTAATAAGAACAAAGCCTGTCCAAAATGTTTTGGTTTCAACTACTGCAGTGCAGGGTCCTGTAGACTTTCCCCTTACAGGTGTATTGTAGAGTACTTCACCTGTGCTCGTTTTATCCTGATTTCACTAATTTGAGCTCTCTTTTCTTCTCTCTTGCTTCTCATTTTCTCCATCTCTTTCACAATGTTCGATCTTCTTTGAACTAGATAAAATGAAAAGTTTCTTAGATTAAAATTTCATACTAGATTTTAAGCACAAGACAAGTATTTCAACTTTTCCAGGTTGCTGACAGACTAGCTCATGCAGGAAACAATCATCTTCAGAAGGATGGCCATTAGTTTTGCAGCACTTCCTTCCCAAGCCAGATTTATCACAGAAACTGCCTCGAAAGTCCAATACCAGCCTAAAGCAAAGGCAGCACTTCTGAGGCAATACCACTATAGAATTACAGAATTACACATCTGTAATAAAAAATTACCAAGATATTCCATCTTGCTGCCAAGTCACCTTCTCAGAGTTTTAGTCTCTGAGTACACAAAGCAGCAAACACACAGTGACTCACTGCTGACCAATGAGTCAGTCTTTATTCACTGCTCCCTGGTACCTGGGCTCTCTGAAGAGCTCGTTCTGGCAGCAGGCAGATGATTGTCTGTATTTCCATTTACACTTGGCAGTGAGGCTACTGGAACACAACCCAGCCCACTAGCCCTGGTTCGGCCAGCTGCAGAAAGAAGCCAGACCAAAACCAATAATTAGATTGCAAAGACGAAGAATAATTTTGTAATTTGTAAAGCCTCATAGACCACAGGCATTTCTCAACTCATGCAGCAGGAGAGAGAACTATCTAAAACCTGTGGTAAACATGCAAGTAAACCTTTAAATTCTTTGCGAAGCACCAACTTTTATGCAATGCTGTAAATCAAGGTCAAACCCACTAGACAAGAATTTAGTATCAAGCTGTGGGAACACAAGATTCGCCTCCAGCTGCCCTGGAGGCTCAGGGACCTGGGCAGGCGACTCAGAGACCCTGGCACACAGCCCAGAACACCTGTGGTTTTGATTTTAGCCCATGGGAACGATTGCCAACCTTAAAAGAAGAATTACAAGTCACAGGAGTTTAAATAGAGCATTAGTGAGTTTGTTATACAGTGTAAAAGTAGTTTTTGAGTTTTGGTACAGGGGGGTAGGTATTTCCAAGATAGAGAAACCTCGTGGCTTTAGGCTTCTTCTTCTTCTTCTCTCTCCATCTTCTTGGTGACGGGGACATGACTGATTGGTTTGGAGTAAAATCTGACTGTCTAATGTAGAGAATAGGTATTGGAGATAATTAATAAATAGTCTGTACGTAACTTATAGTATAAAAGATAAGCACCACCTCTGAGGGGGGAGATGGCCTTCAACTGTCCTGCTGGAAGGAGCTCGGCAGGGCAGAAAGAAAATGTTTTAGATAAGAGAAAATAAACAACCTTGAACACGAGACCTGAAGAATTTCTGCTCTTTTCTCCCATCTTTCGCTGGGGAAAAAAGGACTTTACACTGTCGGGAATTTCTGCAAAATAGCAGGGAAACTACATTTCCGACATCAAGCCTCTTATTTCCGTGTTTTTGTAGAAGTTAACATGCAAGGCATGCCCTCAACTATTCACAGGGTAGCCTAGTAAAATAAATAACTACAATTTTGTAATTCAAGGAGGCTGAAGTTCTTGTTTTACTCAACAGGTAAAACTACTACCAGTACAGTTACAGTGTGTTATCACCAGTGTTAAGGCACTTCTCTTACCACTCTAGCCCCATGAATATAATTTTATGCCATTAAGCAGATATCACATCTGCCCAATTTGCCCAACCACAGCTCTCTGGCTAAGAAAGTACATCGTTATGTACAACATTGTTTCCAAAGTCCTTTGGAAAACACTTTAGGTAAGAGCCCTGGATATTTCCATAGTGGCAGACCTCTTTGAAAAAGCTGAGGTTTCTCTCCCACTGGGATTTACAGTTTGAATAATTAAATGCACACAAAGTGAAAATTGTTTCACATAAAGAATTCACTGGGATGTTTCTCCACTCACCAGAAGGTAACAAATATCTTCCAGTTTGCAAAGAAGTGCAGGGATCTACTGCCATCTCATCTTCCTGGAAGTTGCACTGGGATTCTGAGATAGCAAACATCCTGGAACGGCCACGCACAGCTTTGGAAACAGGAATCCAGGGACACTCAGACACTTGCAATTAATCAATTGCTCACAAAGTACAGAGCAGTGGAGAACAAGGTGTGGTTAAAAGGATCTTTTCCACTAGCAAAGTGCAGGACAAAGCAATGCAAGTGGGTGAAAAGTGATCAATAAACCCACCACTAAAGAAAATCAAACAGATTTGCAATTCTGGTGAATTCCTTTCAGATCCCACTAAGGATTCACATAAGGATATGACAATTATAGCACCTTAACACTTAATATCTAGGAGGGAGAAAGTTTCAAGTGAGAGAACCACAAAAATCCTCTGAAGCTTCACACTTGCAGGGCTGTATGAATTAACCCTTTGGTGACAAGGGTACAGCAGCCTGGCAACTGGCCATGGGCAGCACTGTGCCCACCCACCATGAGGGCAGCCACACAGAGGCTGTGTGTGGTGCACAGGAGGCTGGGAGCTCCATGGCACTACATTCTGAAAGACCCTGTACAACCACAACAGCAAATGTTTGAAAAAGGTCCCCTTGTAGGCAGTCTCCATTTTCACATGCCAAAGTATTTCTTTCACTGAGATCAAGTCCTTTACAAAGCTTCCTAGGTGAAGGATTGGAATGTTTACCTCAATGGATTTGCTAAAAAAAGCAAATCTGATACAAAAAAGCAAGTGTGATATGCAAGCTAGAACTCCCTTTACCTCTCGTGACCAGCAATAATTAGAATTTATCCAGAATGAATCACTATTATTTCAAAGGGCACCAGATCTGTTGGAGATCAAGGGTTCATTTCAATTCTGAATCAAATTCCTTAGAACCATACCCAAAAATCATTGCTCCTGTTAACTCTTTACCTTGAATCTCCTGCTCATGTGCAGAGACATTAGATGTGACTGCTACAATTTTAGAAACAAAAAATATCAGTTTCATTATACTCAGAAAGGGCATTTAATTCCATTTTCTCTTGTCCCACATGCCCAGACCTGATCTCATCTCACACTCAGCAGCACTGCTTCTATAAATGCTGGTGATTCTGGACAGGCAGATTAACTGGAGGATTCACTCCATCTAAATGGGTTTGGTTTAAATGCTTCTTCTATGTGAGGATATTCAGCATCCTCAAAAATTCCTATTGATTCATGGGACTGAGGCAAAATCTATTTCTTAATAATCTATTTCTTAATTCTGAAAGCATTGCTTCTGCTTCTCTCCTAAATAAGATATAGACACTTGCTGATCTTTAATTTATTTAGTCTAAGAACAAATCTGAAGCCAATGTTAGCTTTCTAACTGGTGCAGAGTTTGCAACAGGACAGATACTCTGACACTCCTGGGCTTTAGCTAGATATAACAACAGAAATCATTTGATGAATACTGAAAACACTGCTGCTCTTAAGCTCTGAGGAGGTCTTCAGGGACAAGACTTTGCCAGTAGGACAGGCAACAGATATTTTAGATATGCAATTAGATTCTATACTTCAGGAGAGCTGTGACCTCTACAAGGACATCTTTCCATCAACCAGTGACTGGATTAACACACCTTGTGTTTTCCAGCTGGCTATCCAGTTCTCTTAATGGACCTATATATAGACAGTCATGACTTTACCCCATCATTTCACTTGTCAGCTCACAAAAGTTATAGAGTTCTCTGAATTTGAGAAAGATCAGGATGCTCTAGTACAGAACAACTTCTTACACTTTAGGATTCTTGGACAACTCCTGTCTCTCTGATGCCAGGGAATTTGTACTGTCTGGTCTTCTGGGACCAGCTTTGCTGTCTGGCATTGCATGCAACAGAAGAGGCCACACAAGCTCAGATGTTTTGTTTACAGCTCAGTTGAATGAAGGAGCACAAGTTTTGGCTAACTATGCACTTTAAGAGACTCATTAAATTAGTAATCATTCAACCTCAGCATCATACAGTGCATTGCAAATAGACCTGTAATGCTACCATTTGCAATTCAAAAAGTCTAAAGAGTCAGCTAATAAAGCTAAGAGAAGGTAAAAAACAGGCATTTTCTAACTCCTGACACCTCAGGAAGAATAATTCCTTAGCAATCCCACATTGACATCTCTATCTACTCTTCTGGCTTTGCTCAACACATTGTTCTGACAGGCAATCAGGGAGCTGGGCACACCAGCTGGCACTTTGGCTGCCTGCTCTGAAATGTCTCTAAGAATAAAGCTCTACTTATGGTCTAGGGAGCCTGTTGATGAGGAGACATACATTTGTCACCACTATTTCTTTCTTGTCCTTTCCACTCTCATTCTGACACTTTTAATCTTAATAACTGCCACTTAACTTTTGTTGTTTGTGGCATTTGCAAAGCTCCATACAGAACTTTAAAACTCACTACAACAGCAACTGCCTAGTGACATTTAAAGCAGGGAATAACTACAGCAATTCTGCAGAAGAGGAGGACACATCAACAAACTCACGGGAGCAGGATAGCAACCTGTTAGGACAGCTCCTGCCCTCAGGAGTGCAAAACATTGATATGAGACAGTATTCTCTTTGTTAGAGATTACTGTTCACTGCCTGAATGGGCAGCCTTATGAAGCACTAAAGTACAATATTTTGGCTACAGTTCCACAAGGGTATAGCAGAGAAAAAAAAATATTTTCTCACCTTCTCNGAAATGTCTCTAAGCATAAAGCTCTACTTATTGTCTAGGGAGCCTGTTGATGAGGAGACATACATTTGTCACCACTATTTCTTTCTTGTCCTTTCCACTCTCATTCTGACACTTTTAATCTTAATAACTGCCACTTAACTTTTGTTGTTTGTGGCATTTGCAAAGCTCCATACAGAACTTTAAAACTCACTACAACAGCAACTGCCTAGTGACATTTAAAGCAGGGAATAACTACAGCAATTCTGCAGAAGAGGAGGACACATCAACAAACTCACGGGAGCAGGATAGCAACCTGTTAGGACAGCTCCTGCCCTCAGGAGTGCAAAACATTGGTATGAGACAGTATTCTCTTTGTCAGAGACTGTTGTTCACTGCCTGAATGAGCAGCCTTATGAAGCATTAAAGTACAATATTTTGGCTACGGTTCCACAAAAGTATAGCAGAGAAAAAAAAAATTCTCACCTTCTTGTGGAGCAGGAATTTTTGAAAGGGTAGTTCTACGCTTCTGTTTCTGAAAAACAAGGAATGCTGTAAGCAATTGGAGCAAGCAGCAAACACTTAGCACTGCTCTTCAGGGCAACATTGATACAGCAACAATTTCTGACCAAAGCCTAACTACAAGACAGAAAAGTTAGAGATGTCAAATTTGAAGACTGAGAGTATTATATATAACAAAACCTATGCATTAGTACCTTAGAACAAACTAAACTACTTTTAAGCACTTACCTGTAAAGTTACATTGTCTTGCAAAGGAACATTCTCTTGCACATCAGCAGGAGGTACTTCTAATAATTCAGGATTTATTGCAATCACATCATTAATATCAACCTGCAAGAGCAAAGGCAGGATTTTACATAGCAGAATAATGCTGCTGTCACTTAGGGGTTGTTTTTTTCCTAATCAGGACTTGCAGTGAACACAAATTTGACCCACTGCCTGCCAAATGTTACATTTCTAATTTCTAAGCAAAATTGCTTAGAAGAGCAAAACAGTAATTCCTATTCCATTTGAACAAACTGGTACATCTAAATGCACCAGACAAAATGTACTAGATAAGCTATTTACGATCATCTGGCAAACACCACACAGCTCTGCAGGTGCCATAGAGCACTTCTGAAGAGAAGGGCAAAGCCCATTTGGCATCCCCTGCTCTAATCTCCCTCTGCTAATCTTAGTAAATCTCAGCAGCTCTGTGACTTCTCTGCTAGGAGAGCATTAAGTGTTTACTGAAATAAACGTCAAAGAGCTGCTTAGAGTCTGGGAAATTAAGGATTCAGCATTTAATCCATAACTTAGTTCATCTGCATCTTCACTTGCTACAACAAACAATTTCACCTGAGGCCAGCTATCACTTCCGGACTGACCCTCATGTGAAATCATAATCCTGCCTTCCCCTCATCATAGGGCACCCTGGGAAAAGCAGGGATAGGGAAGGCTTGAGCACAAATATCACAATGCAGTCTCTGTTCTGTTTTTCAAAACTATCCCTGCTGAAGAGATGGAAAGCACCTGTACACAAAAATTTCAGCAGCTTGCAACTGGAATTCACCTAACAAGGCAACACAAGCACCACCAGGAAGTTCTTGAGTGCTCAATTCACTTTGGAATTATTTAAATAAGAGTCCATGAAAACAGAAGAAAGCAGAATCTCTCTAATGTGTGAAAATACTACTTTCTATTATAAGAGAAGCAATCTATGAAGTCTAATTCATATGGAATTGATTAGCAGCTAATTGGAAAGTGAATTAGCTCAGAAACGGGTATGTGGGCAATATAAGTCTGTGTAAGCACATACACAGCATACATACATAAGCACATAAGAAAACTGATGGATTTTGAAGTACCTTCCTAAAGATATAATGTCTTAACACATGCATGTAATTTTGCCAAGAATTATATTTGAATCTGTATATTTTTTTATGTTTGAATGCAGCAGGCACATGCAGNATAATCCTGCCTTCCCCTCATCATGGGGCACCTTGGGAAAAGCAGGGATAGGGAAAGATGTTTGAATGGATCAGGCACAAGTACAGAGTAAGATTTGGTTTCCAACAATCAGCCAGTGGCAACTTTTAAGATTTTCACTGAAATCCAGAGTCTGCACATTTCTAGAAACACCAGAAGGACAAGTACATTTGCTGAGTGTCACACCTTTTGAAGTGTCAGGATTTCAGCGACATCACCTTCAAATACCCCAGACTCCCCTCTCTCCCACCCCATCTCACACTGTATTTATTTTATACTGGTGCAGAGATTCAAGGACTCAAACCCAGGCCCGTTAATATGGCACCTTATTAGTAACAGATGTTAAGGAAAGCCTGAAGGCCATAGCTTAAGATGTGGAAAGTCAACAAACAGCCCACAGAGCTGCAAAACTGGAACCTTGGGCCATTCAGCATCAGTCAACAGTGCGAGAGGCCCAACGCCTCCTTGATCCCTCGGAAAGGCAAAAGGCGCAGCTTTGGCCCTGCAGCTCTCACACCTCACCTTGGCGTACCTTGTTTTCACCAGGTACGAATCAAGGAAGCAGAGCACGGAGCAGGCCGCAGCGGGGCAGAAGGGCTGGGCCGCTCCGAGCGAGCCGCGGGCTCCTCGGGCCCATCCCGCCGGGGCACCAGGGAAGGAAGGGGCCGTCACTCACCTCCTTGCCTTTGGTGGCGCCGCTCTCAGACCACTCCACGGTCACGCAGGAGTGCTCCGCGTTCACGACCTTCACCGTCGCCTTATGGATTAAGCCTGGAAAAAGCCAGCGTTGAGCCCAAACCCAGCCGCCCCACGCCGCCAGAAATCTCGCGGGCAGCGGCAGCGACCCCGCAGCTCCCCAATCCCTGCTGCTCACCGTTGCTCCGCTGGATGTTAATAACAGCGCCAGGATGGACATTGCGGTAGAGGCGGGAGTCCATGGTACGGGCACAGGGAGCGCGTCCCACCGCAGCCGCAAAACACCCACCGGGGAACCGCCGCCGGTTTAAACTCCGCGCGCCGGCGTGCCGCGGGGGCTGCCGGGAGTCGCCGCGGGACTACATCTCCCGGAAGGTCAGGTGGCGGGGCTGACGGGAGTTGTAGTCCCGAGCAGCGAGTAGGGCTACTACTCCCAGGGAAGGGAACTTGGGGCGGTCAGTGCCGCTGTGTCCGTGCGGCTTGGGCTGAGCCGGGGGATGCTCCAGCTGCGGGTAGGCGGGAAAAACTTGGGGCCCGTAGGGTATCGAGATACGGCTGCAGACACCATAAAAAGTGGTTTGAGGGAATGACTGCGGGCGTACACGCAACCAATAATCCCGTAGTATGAAGGAACAATCAACCACAATTTTCTTACGAAGTTGTTTTGTTGCATATAAACTGGAAAAT
>VZTB01013665.1:49031-67934 GCA_013397245.1 Thryothorus ludovicianus | reverse complement strand
GAAGGAGCTCGGCAGGGCACAGAGAGAATGTTTTAGATAAGAGAAAATGAACAACCTTGAACACGAGACCTGAGGAGTTTGTGCTTCTTTCGCCCATCTCTCGCTGAGGTAAAAGGAGTGTAAATGGTCAGAATTTCTGCAGTACAGCAGAGACAGAGACTGTTCCGACAATTCCCCAGCTCCCACAGGAACCTCCTGGCTCTGACCAGGAGCGTTCTGGGGCTGCTCTGGTGCCAGCAGGACCCGCTGGTGCCCAGCCTGCAGGGCCTGCACCTTTCATCTCTGTCTGGCTGGTGGCAGAGGGGCAGGGGGAGGGAATTTTCCCTTTGATTTGGTCAGCAGGATTCCCTGGGGGGGTGTGGAAAAAGCAGCTCCCGTGGCAGAGGAAGTGGGTGAGAGCCCAGCTCTGCTGCGTGGCTCCAGCACGGAGCAGTCCCTGCCTGGGGACAGCAGAATAAAGACAAAAAGGACCGTGCAAAATCTGCAAAACCAGCAGCAGGCACTAATGTGGGGGGCAGAGCTTCCTTGTGTTCCTGGATTAATCAAATGGATCACCCCGTGACTTTGGGAGACTTGTGATTCCCAATTTCTCTTCCTGGGAGGCTTTTCTGAGCCCCTCACCCAGGCAAGGATCTGCACAGTGAGTGGGGCCCAGCCTGAGCTTCCCTCTGCAAAGTCTAAAATGATCTTTTGTGACCTTCCTGGGAGGGACAGGATCATGGAAAATCAGGGCTCCTTCCAGCCCTGGGATGCTTTGGGTTGGAAGGAACCTTAAAGATCATCCAGTTCCATCCCCTGCCATGGGCAGGGACACCTCCCACTGTCCCAGGGAGCTCCAAGCCTGGCCTGGGACATTTCCAGGAGTGGGAATTGCAGATAATTCTGCCCTGGGATGAGCCAGGTAAGGACAGACATTTGCTTTTAGATTCAGGTAATTTATACAAAACTAAAAATTACTCTCCTTTGCTTTTTAAGGAAGTTGTGCACAGCGAATTCCAGTTCAACATACTTAGGCAGGATTTTTCCCACCCCTGCCCCATAAATACTCTGCTTTTGCAGATTTATGGAATCCTTTCTTTCCCAGCTGTAGCACCTGGGACGATACACTGTGGAAATGGCACTTGGAGCATTGATAAAGGCATTTTGTGCCTTTCCTCACTGCACTTCCCATAATTTCTGGTATGAAAATAGGATATTTTAAACTGTTATTAAGTCCTTAAAAGAAGCCAAACATTCCCCAGAATTTGTGCAGTAGTTTTACATGTGTGATTTTTTTTTAATTTGGTTTGTTTTTTGACTCCCCTGAAGCCCTGGGATATTCCCTCCAGCCCACCAGCTCCTGGGAATTATTCCCTGATATTTTTCTCCTTTAGCTGGTGAGGGAGCTGAGGGCTGTGGATTTATCCCTATTTTATCCTAAAATAGGTGTTCATCTCAGCAGCCCCACATCACCACCTTTAAATTTTTTTGTGTTAAATCTCAAAGTGTTGAAAACCCGTTCAGGGAAAAGGAATCCTGCTGGGGTTGTCATGCCTGGATTTGGAAATCTGAATCCTAAATTTCAAATTTTAAATTTTAAATTCTAAATTTTAAATTTTAAATGTTAAATAATTCTAAATCCTGATTGATTTTCCAGCTGACAGCGCTCATCAAACTGAATTTTAGGCAGAACTTCCAGTTTAAAACAACCTTTTAGAGACTTTTCCACGACAAATCACCAGATCCTGGTGGAAAGGCAGCAAAGCCAAGGGAGGCAGGTGTGCCCTGAAATCTGCTCTCTTTTAGTGCAAAAAGTGATGGTGATTTTGCTGGTGAATTTTGGTTGTGGCACCTCTGGCCCTCCGTGCTCTGGCTGGAAAATCCCGTGTGGTGTTTAAGCTCCCTAAGCACCCCATGGGGATATAATCAGGGAGAAAAGAGGCTTGGGACAGAGCCAAGAGGGTTTGCCCACGCTCCATCCTCCAGGAATTCAGCTCCAGGGAAATCCTGCATCCTCCCCTGGCCTTTCTGGATCTCCATCCAGGGAGAGGCAGCAGGAAAAAGTGAGAGAAAAACCAATAATTTATTCTCTAAACAAATTATTATCTTTTTGTTTTAGGTTTAAAATAAAATAAAAAATAAAAAGAAGGGCCTTTCTGGCATAGCTGATACTTTTAATGAGGTTTACTGATAGTTTTATTCAAATGTGACCTTTGCAGGAATCAAAGTCTAGCAAAAAAAAAAAAGAAAGAAGTCCTAAATGCCACTTTATTATAGTGACACACACTGGTGTCACTGTATTTTAGGGTCTGTCAGCATTTTCATTATAAACCTCCAGAATTTTTAATGTAACTCTGCTGTAAAATCTGGATCTGAAGCACTCCTTGTGTTTAGGAGCGTGTTTCAGTTTAAAAAATAAACGTCTGTCTCTTTTCCTACCCCCCTTAAACCTTCCTTGAGAAAGGATTTCTTAATTCTTTTCTGGGAGGAATTACTGATCCTGCCTGGACAAAAAGTTTTGGGAAGAGTCCTGTGCCTTGAAAAATTCAGTTAAAACGAGTTTGGAGTCAGTTTTCCTCTCTCTCATGACAAATAAAAATTCTTCTTCCCAGAATTTTTTGTCTCCCTTTTGTTTGTGGCACCACTTGGAAGGAGGAGGAATTTTATAGGGTTTCATTATTGTCACAGAACCTTTGGATGTGGGGTTCAAAGCAGGTGTGAAAATCCATTTATTGCAGTCCCTGACAATCTCAGTGCATTTAGCATTTACATTTGGAAACTTTTTGGGTTTTCTCTGTAAAAGCTGAGCAAGAAATTCTTAAAAAATCAGTATTTGCCCTCTTTAGCTTTTCTGCTGCTCAGGAATTCCCCATCAATAGGGTGTAGTAGGAATTGATTATTTCAGTTTTGTTTTTTATTTCATAGACTTTCTGTTCTTTTTTTATGGTTTGTGAAAGTTTTTCTGTTTTCAATCTTTCTCATATCTTTATAATATCTATTATATATATATATAAAGTACAATCACAGTTAACTGATGTTATGTCCCATTCCCAGTTTCTGTCACTTCCCCAAAATTTTAATTTCACTTAAGATCTCTCTGGACTAATTTCTGAGTCTCATTTTTAAGAAGGGACATCAAAGCAGGTGTTTTAACTTTTATTTTTTTTATCTTGTTTTTTCCTCTCAGTGTTGAAAAATAAGCAGCCAATGTTTTGGATGCCTGCTTTGCCTGCCCTATGAAGAATTTTCTAACAACAATCAACTTTAAAAACCCCAAAATGAATATTAGTTCACACCAGACTCTGCCACAGAGCCCAGTTTCGAGCTGTACTGGTAGGTTTTCCAACAAATCCTGAAATAAATCCCTCTGGAAAGACAGGGAGACATCCCAGAGCCATTGTTACAGCCTTCCCTTTACATTTCCTAAAATAAACCAGACTCATTTTCTCTCTGCTTCTGTTTTTCATGAATAAAGTTTCGGAATTAGCGATTTATTAGCAAAAAGGGTCTGAAAACCATGAAGAGATTCTTCTGTGTGGCTGTATCATTTACTTTGAAATGTTAAGTATATCTATATATAGTCAGCAGGTGGATTTTAATGTCTGTGGATATATATATATATATGTATTTTCCCCCAAATTAGTTTTCCAGCAGCATGTGCTGATTAGAGAAATGACAAGAAAATCTGATGATGACTGAGGAAAGTTTTTCTGTAAAGAGATCATTTCAAGGGCAAGAGCAACTTCTGGTGGCTCTCATCCTGGAGCACGGGGAACTGAGCAGGGAATAATCTCAGCATGGAATTCTGCCCTGTGTTTGTCACATTTTGATGGCTGGTGGAGGTAACTAATCCCACTCTGGTAAGTCACTTCTTAGCGTGTGTTTCTCTTTCAAAACGTGGATGTGGCTCCAATTAATACTAATTGGATTTATGGAGGAAAATACCCTGTAGGACTTTCGGGTTAGGTCGGTGTGAGAGCTGTGTGTTGCGGAATGTGATCACTGCAGAAGCATTGCCAAAAATATTCCTGCCAAACCTCCCTGATTTTCCCTTTTTTCTCATTATTTGCAGCAAAAACTGTTGTTTGTAAACCAACCTTTAATAAACAGAGCGTGGGGCCTGCTCTGTGGAGCTGTGGGAGCAAATATATTGAAATATAAGTGCCAAAAGAAGGGATAAGGTTGTTGAGTGTGCAGTAGGAAGGAGTGCAGGTAGAAAAAGGACATTAAAGGCCAGAGTAAAGAAAATTCCATGGGGAGCTGAACTTTTGAGCAGCTGCTCAGCTGTGCAAGGAGCTGTGAGGAGGAGCTGCCACCTGCTTGGGGCGGGAGCTGGAGCTGCAAGAGGGAAATAAAAGCCTCTATATTTATCTGGCTTGTAGATCCTGGTGGTTTATTGCCAGCACTACTCTACTATTTCAATGTCCAGTGGAGCAATCTGTGCCTTTTTCCTCTCACAGGACACTGAGCTCGTTGGTCGCTGCCTTTACGGGGACTTCACAGCAATTAAAAGGTGTTTGCAGCCTGGAGCTGGATTTTCAGCACAGTCAGCAAGGAAAAAAAAAAAAAAAAGCCTCCCAGGCTGGTTTGCAGCACTAAAATATAGATTATCCAAGCTGGGGTCAGGGGCAGCAGTCAGAAATCTGTGCAGGCTCGGGGGCTGTGTGAACAAATCGGCGCCTCGAGATCCCGGCACGTTCCGCGCGCGGCGACTCCCCCGGAGCAGCCACGCTTGTTGGGGCTCTCCCACCTTCCCGAAGACAAAAAAGCAAAACCCAAATATGTGACAAACCCGGGGGTATTTATAGCAGCTATTGGCTGTTGTTGTGGAGGATGGAGATGCAGCTCCTCTCCCAACAAGTTCCATATGTCGCGCGGATCCGTAGGTGGTGTTCCCGTGCGTCCGGGGATCTGTCTATTAACTCATTGGAACAGCAAATGATTTGCTTCTTCTTGTTTATTTACCCAAAGCCCAGCTAAACTTGGCTAATGGTGTCATGGGCATTTAAAAATATCCTTTTGCCTCATTAGCCAGCCAGGCTGGGGAAGGGTTGCTCTGAAATGTTGTGTGGTACCTCGGAGGTTTTCAGGGCCTGGCTGGTTTTAACTCTGAGGAGGTTGGGGTGGATTTTGGAGAGGAGGGTTGGGCTGGAATTCTCCTCCCAGCTTGGGTTGTCCCCTGATTGTGGTGCTGAGGAGATGGCACGGCCTCCAGTGTGTTGTAGGTGCAGTGTTAGGTGGTTTGTTAATCCCTGGTTCTCCTGCTCCTCCTTATTCCCATCCCTGCAGTAAAATTCTCAGCGAGATCAGGCTTTGCCTCCTGCCTCCTCTCAGAATGAGCTCCAATTAGAGCTCATTCATCCAGCATTAACGAGGAGGTCAGTGCATCCCACAGATTTCCTGCAGGATGTGTAGCAGGAATATCCACCAGACATCCCAAAGCCACATCCCGCGTCGAGGCCGGGTTCTGCCCTCAGGACCATCCCAAACATCCTGGAAAATCCTCTCCCTCATCCCAGCAAAGCTCTGATATTCCCGTTCCTTTTCTCTCTGTGTTCTTCCAGGTGACTCACTGGAAATGCTTTTGTTCCACTCCTCTCTCAGGAACTTTCCCTCATTTTCAGTTGGGAAAATTGAATTTTTCCTGCTTTCCTGGGACAAACACTGCGGTTGTTACCACCATGGGAATTGGGTTTAAAATTATATTTCAACGCTTGATATGCCATATACTGGCATGAGAAAAATCCTTGGATGTGGAAATCACACATGATCTTGGGGGAAAATTGATTTTCTGTCTATAAATGGTCTTTTTTTTGAAGTAGAATCATGGCAAAAATGAATAAAACAGATTAAATATTGCTGAAGTCAGCCTTGGAATCCAAATAGTAAAATCGCCACAGATCACTGTGGGATGTAGAAAAAATAGAAAAGTCCAATATTTTGGACCAGCTTGGTTTGAAATAGATGATGTTCCATCAAGGACAGCAGAGATAAATGTTGATCTAAATCCCAAGTGGTGGCTGTAGAATTAGAATTATTTTGTCTTTACCCTGAATTAGAGGGAAACCGAGTGCCCAACAGGTTAAAATTGAGTTTTATCTTTGAGATTAATTTTACAAAATAATCCAAATCTTTAAGGGCAAAGGTGCAGTGAGTGGGTGCAAAACCTCTGTGAGGGACCTGGATGTGGCACTCAGAGCTGGGGACGAGGTGGGGATTGGTCACAGCTTGGACTGGATGATCCTGGAGGCCTTTTCCAGCCTGAAACATTCCAAGATTCTCCAATATTTTCATGTTTTGAAAAAATCCTGCAGAAATATCAACAAGAAATAGGACGGGGGTTTAAAACCCTACTGCTTGTTATGAAATACGTCGCTACTTTTTTGGTTTTTTTCTTCTTTTTCTTTGGGGGTGGTTATTTTCCTCACAATTATAGTGGGAGCAAAAATAGGCACATCCTTCAATAATTTGGAATCCATGGATGCTTTTGGTTCTGGTGTCGTGAATACAATATAAATGGAACTCGTTTTCTTTTTTTAGGGAGATACAGCTGCAGTTGCTTTTAGATATTCCAAAGCAGTAACCTCTGTAAATGACATCTAAGGAATACATCTAAAAATGCCTACTGGAGCCTTGTAAACCAGGAGAGAATTTCAGATGTCAGCTAAGGGAGGAAAATGCTGGATATGGAGCAACTGGAAACTTGCAATGAGAAACTGGGGTTGAAACAGCTGAGGGCAGCTGCTCTTGGATTGTACCAGAGATTTCACTGCTACCACAATGAGAAAATCTTGTATTAATTGCAATTTTTTTACCCTAAAAAATACTCTCCTTCTTTTTGAGGAACAGCAGTGCCAACTTTGAAACATTCTGATTTTTTTCTGAGTGGCACCAGCAGAGCCCAGGCTGGGTTTGTTCTGCTTATCCAGTAAGGAAAGGAGATGCTTCCAACCTGGAAATTGGAGCTGCAAAGCTCCAAGCCAAACCATTCCACGATTCCATGGGATTTTGGATCTGGTTCAGGCAGAGGGTGCTGAGCTGTGGAAGCCAGAAGGGCTCATCCCTGCCTCTGGAATATCTTGGAGCTCTTCCTGCCCTGGTGAAGAGGGAGAAGCTTTGCAGAGCTGCTGCCCTGGCTCAGTGACAGCCGGGGAACTCCCTCATCCTGAGGTTATTCCTCGTGGATCCTGTTCTGCTGGCTCTGGTGGCTGTGACAGCGCTGGGATTGGAGAACTGGCTCCACGATTTCCATGTCTTTGTTCTGCAAAACAGGAATAGATAATGGAGGAGATATGGAGACCTACATGCTCGAGTATAGAAAGGAGCAAATTAATGGGAAAAATGAATTAGGAGTATTTTTATTTGCATAATTCCCATTAAGAAAACATTCTTTCATCCCTAGAAAATGGAGCCTGAGCTAGATTGTGAACGGGGAATATTAAAAGAAGCCTGTGTTTTTTGGGTTTTTTTCCTCCCTGCAGTCTGACAGGAAGCAGCAAGTGATTGCAGAGCAGAAAACTCTGCTCCACCAAACACATTCCAGCCATTCCTTCACCCACCATGGAGCTGAGGGAGGCACGGGAAGGGAGAGTGCCAGGGAAGCTGACATCACCCCATGGAAAGTAAACAAAGGCACACAGGGCACCGTCAAACCCACACTGCTGTGGTTCTGTAAAGCCTGGGATGTTTATCCCCAGATCCTGAATGAGCCTCTGGAGCAGCCTGCAGGCCCAGGAGGATGGGAGCCAGGATGGGAGAAGAAATTCTGTGCTCTGCCTGCAAGCCCTGCTGTGCCCTTGGATGGGGCAGTGGAGGCAGAGGGGCTGCAGTGATCTGGGATAAACCAGCCCTTGGATGGCTTGGATTCTTCCCATGGAGGAGGAGGGGATCCTGCAGCTCTCCAGGAGATCCCAGAGCCTGCAGAGAGGGGAAGGGGCTCCCCAGGTCATGTGGCCTTGTTCCAAAAGCCATTGTCAAGATTCCCATGCCAGAGAACTCCTGATCTCATGGATGGGGGCTGGGATTTCAGTGCTTTAGTCTGGGAATCTGCAAAAACTCAGATTTTCACCTGAAACTTCCTCCTGCACCAGGCCACAACTTCCTGCCACCTTCTGGGGTGTTTTCTGCTTCAGTACCTGGCTGGGACTCTGAGCACTTCCATCCAAAATAATGACAGACAAACCAGGAATTTCAAACTGGGGCTTCTTCCCTTTCTGTCTCTGATCTTACTAAGAACCAGCAATTTCCAGATTGGATGGTGAGAAGGAATCCCAGGGGCTGTCACAGCGAACATGATTTTAAGGAAATTAGTAAAAAGTTTATCACAGAATCCCAGAATGGTTTGGGATGGAACCTAAAGCTTAAAGCCCACCCCATTCCACCCCTTCCCATGGGCAGGGACACTTTCCACTAAACCAGGCTGCTCCAAACCCATCCAGCCTGGCCTGGAACCCTTCCAGGGAAGGGGCACCAACATTCATGGATGATAGATGTTAATTTTTATATATTTTTTAGTTCCAATGGACACGACTCAGTGCAGATATTTGCCATTTATCAATGACAAGGACAGGAAATGCCTAAATACATTTATCCCCCTCCTCCTGATTTTTTCCATAATTCCTAGAGGTCTCTTTGAATCTCTCCATTTTCCCTGGCAAGACACAAGCCTGCTGTGGACTCAACAAATTACCTCTATGTAGAATTTGATAATTTCCCAGTTCAATCTGATTTTTAAGCACATTTCCTTCAGCTTGTTTGGAAACCCTTGGCTTTGTTTAGCTTGCCAAGCCCCAGCCTTGCCCGTACCTGAGCGGGGCCGTGCTCTGGGGGGTGACTGCTCCTGTTGTCAGCTGTGAGCAAGGTTGGAACATTTCCCTCCGTGGCATCCTTCCCACAGCTGTCATTGCTGTCTGCAAGTTTATTCTCAGCACAGTGTGAAGCTCTCAGCCCTGCAGAAGGGCAACACTTCCCCTGAAATTGCGAAGACATGAGTTTTATATTCAGTTTGCTCTTCAGCAGGATGGAGCTTGTTACCAGGTCCTCTTCCCTCCTTAAAGTCAAGATTGGTGCTCGTTGTTCAGGGAGTTTTGGGCCAATTTGCTCCGAGTGCTGCATAAGTGTGTTTTATTATGACTCAGGAAAGGTTTTCTGGTTAGAAAATCGCTGCGATGGGGATAATGCACTATTGAAGGCCAGTCTTCTAAAAATACAGAAATGGTTTTTCTTAACACAAAAAGCTTGTGTTGCCACACAGACTCATTGAATTCTGAGGAGTGAGGGAGAAAACTTCATTATCCCTGAAAAAGAGAGCATTTCTTTCTGTATATCCCTGTACTGCAGCCCCTGGGATCTGGTTGCATTCACCTCCCGGACACGGCTCCAGGATTTATTTGGGATAGATGTGCACCCTTGTGCTTGCACATGGATTTAAACACCACATCAAGAGGAATGATCTCCCAGAGTTAACCTGATGCACACAGAGTGCACTTGGGAATGGGGAATGCTGCTGGAAACTGGGAATTATCTGAAAGCTTCATCTGAGACAGCAAAACCTTGTGGCTCCACAGACATCAAGATATCCGGTGGAGAAGTAACCCACATGAGGAAAATATGGAAATAATTGGCAGTAGAACAAAGAGCAATGCAGGGAATAAAGAAGGGGGAAGAGGAAGTAGCTGGCAGGGAATGGCAGGTGGGAATGTTACAGGGAAAGTGGATGGCATCCCGTGAGTTCCCAGCTTTTATGGCAGCGGAGGCAGCAGCTGCAGCTCTGGACTGCCCAGACCAGTGTGGTGCCTTCATGTTCTGTTTTTCAGCTCTGTAAATCAGGGCTCAAATCCCATTCTCCATCTGAATTCTATTGCATACGAGGATATCTCTTACGGAAAAATTCTTGGCTGTGCAAGTGGGAAGGCTCTGGCACAGGGTGCCCAGAGCAGCTGTGGCTGCCCCTGGATCCCTGGAAATGTCCAAGGCCAGGCTGGACAGGGCTTGGAGCAGCCTGGGGCAGTGCAAGGTGTCCCTGCCCATGGAACTGGATGAGCTTTCAGGTCCCTTCCAACCCAATCCCTCCTGTGATTCCATGATTCTGTGATTTACTTAAACTCATCCTCTCTAAACCACCTGGGATGACTCCTGCACCTTGGGCCACCCATGGACAAGTGTTTGTAGGCTCTAAAATGTCAGATTTTTCACTTTGAAGAGCAGGAAAGGAAGAAATATTTCATAAATATTCAGGTATTTCAAGAAAAAAAAAAGGGATTTAAAGTTGTTGATGAAAAAAACAACAGCTAGGGCAGCTGTGAAATTATTGAGAGGAGAGAAATGAGGCTGAGGGAGCTGGAATTTTCATTGTGTGAAGGAAGCTGGAGCTGTGGTTTCTGAACTGAGGATCAACTGCTCCCTGCTCTTGTGGGCATAAAAAATTCCAAAAGCAGAAGGTGGGGATCAGTGGACGTCCAAAACCGGTTCTTCCAGCCTGGCACTGGGGCCAAGGGAGCATTAGACCATGGCAGGTTCAAAACCAGGTTAGTTCTGTGTTCCAAGGAGCAGGAATTCCATTGAAGTCATTGTTTCCTCACCAGGCAGGGGTTCTGTGTGCTCAGGGCACCTCAGCCACGGGGTAAGGGAGTGTGGATGCAGAGAGGATGCAAAATCCAGATTTCTGCCGGATGCAAATGCTCCGGGCTGGGTGGAAGAGCTGGAGGAACGAGCAGGGCAGGATCTGCTCCTTGCAGCTTCCAGCCTGAATTCCTCACCCCATCCCTGCTTTGCCTCTCCCTGCCCGTTCCACGCTTCTCTCCTCGCTAATTCCCAAGTTAGGTTTTTGTTCCTGAGTGGCTGCAGCACTCACGAGTTTCCTGGTCCCTTCCCATCTCGTGTTTGGGGCTGCCATCACCATTCCTGGAGTGAATTCCTGCTCCTCCCTGGGGCTGACCTCTGGCTCCACACTGAGTGCCTTGTCCTGGCCTTTGGGAATGCTGCCTTGAGCTCCTGGGCAGGCAGAAACTTCTTGGATTTCAGGAATTCCTTTCTCTCTTTTCCATTTGTTGTCCTTCAGGATTTTAAAAGTGGCCTGGACACCCTTTATTGGGATATTTGTTCTCACTGCTGCTCTCTCTGGAATCTTTTTCTGTCACTGGGATTTGAGTCCTCCTTGGCTCTCTGGGTTTTTATTTTCCCTCTTCAGTGTTCAAATGAATCTGCTGAAGGATGCCTCCCTTTAATTCCACAGTCATGGAAAAAGGAACTGATTTGTCTTAATTATTTGCTCTTAGAGTAACTCCTGCCTCCTACTAAAACCAAACCAATATTTTCTTTTCACTGCTTAGAATTGCACAATTGATATTTATTGCTCAGTTCCACAGGGAGGATAAGTAACCAGTTCCTAAAAGGAGAGAAAAGAGGGATGATTTTGCAGAATTAACTTTAAAGCATAAATATTTATTTTTTAGATTACTAAACCCCGCTGTCCTTCAAGTTCAGGGATAGTAAGGTCAGGCAGGAGACACAGATTCCATGGAGAAGTTTGTCAAGTATTGCAGAACTTGTAATTTCTCCTTTTGTTCCCCATTGGCATTTGAATAGCAGGACCTGCAGAGTTTAATAATCAATAACAGTGAGAGAATTTTCCTGGAGAAACGTTTGGAGGACAGGGCATTGCCGTGGTTGGAATCTGGGCTGGGAATCTAATTTGATGAATTTATCCAGGCAAGCTATTCAACTTTGGAGTGACTCAGCTTCCCTATTTTGAAGCAGAGTTACCAGTAAGACATTAAATCTAGATGTTATTAATGGGAAATCAAGTTACACAGCTGAAGGTATAAAAGAAATGGTTCATATCCTGCTTTAAATATAACGATTTTCTCACTTCCAGTAACTTGTGAGGCCATAAAAACGGCCTCGATTACAACCAAAATCAAATTGATAGAGGACAAAGGGGTGCTTACAGAGAATAGGAATGATGGAATGTGCTGATCCAAGGGAAACTGGGAAAAACGGCCCCTTCAGGATCTCTCAGGAGCACAGGGATCCTCAGAGATCACCGTGGGCAGCTGGGGGGTCTGACCCTCTGCCATCCCAGAGCCTGCAGAGAGAGGGAAGGAGGGAGGGATTTTCCTGCAGCACATTCCATGTGTTGGAGCATCGGCTGGAGTGGGAAGGCCATGAGTTAATTCTAACTGGGAGAAACTCTTTGGAAGTTTTATATATATGCATATATATATTTGGGAGTTAATTAAATCCATGAATTGTATTGGTGCAGCCATGTGAATAAAAGAGTTTTGTCCCACGAGGATTCCTGAGGTTTATCAGAGGTGTTTGAAGTACCCAGCCCTTGCAGTAACTCTTGCTTTGCAGTCAGCTCAAGGAATCTGTTCTTTGGGCTTTGAAACATTTACCAGTGCATGACCAGGCTGTAACCAAGCTCAGCACTCTGTTGAAAGAGTGTGCTTTAGGGACTGAAGGAGGTTCTCTGTGGATATTTGTGCACATGTGGAAAAAGAAATCCATGTGATAAAGGATGCTGGGCAGTCTGGAGTACAGAGGAAACTGGACATGAAACCCTGAGTTCCACTCCAGCCTCAGTTTTGAGGCTCATCCTGATGCAATAACCAAGTGTTCAGGGCTGTACCAACTCAATAACCATTTAAAGTCATTTAATACATCAAAATATTATCTGGAATAAGTCAAACCTCCCCAGTGTCTTTGTCAGTGGTGAAGAGATCCGACCAGGGACGGATTTCTGCCCGCCAGACAAAGACTTGACAGCATTTGTGGTGAAATAAGCTGCTCTGTTTGCAGACTGGAGCAAAAATCCTTTCTGTACAGCTGGTGAGTTTTTGTTTTTGCAGTCAAAACAGATGCACTGGCTGGGGCAGCCATTGGGAATGGTTGGCTTTAACCCGTGCTGGAGTCATTAGTGGTAAATTCTGTTAATAGCAAACTGTTTGCTATTTAAAGAGCCTGATTCCAGGCCAGCTTTCCAAGGAAAAAGTTACCTGCTGTTACAGCTTTGATGAAGTGAAAGCTCAACCCAAAACAATAATAAAAAACTCCAACACCCTCCCCTGCTCCTTCTACTCCGGGGCCATTAAAACCCAGAGAAAATGTCAAAAGAGCACGTGCACTCTTCTTTACAGCTCTGAGGGAGCCCTAAATTTGTGCCAGTGAAACACTCAGAGAATGTGGCTCTTTGTGGCTGTTAGGCACATTCATTCTTCTGGAAGCACTGGCTGTAAATCCAATTTTATAGATTAAAGACTTGTAGCATAATGTAGGCACCTGTCGGTTTATGGCAGCCTAAAAATATCTGCCTGCCCATAACATGTTTTTCAGCAACTTGGAGCATATGTATGTTTTTTGATACCTTTTTAGCTATTTTTTCCCAGTCCTTGTCTGTCACCTCAGCTTGCTGTGCCGGCTCTAATAGGAATAATAAAGGACATGCTGGATCAGATGCCGTGTGGGCTGGCCATTAGCAGTTAATGATAAAATCAAATCTCTCCCCAGGCTGGGGGAAGGAGTCAGAAAGCAGAACTATCACAGCTCTGAGCTGCCAGGGTGAGCCCTGCCCCTGCTAACGAGCTGGGTGTGATTACAGAGATCATCCCGGCCGGGAAACACTCCAGGATTCTGTTTTGTCCAGGATTAAATGAGGAGGAGGCTCTGTGGTGTCAGGGTAGAGGAGCTCTCCCAGCATGAGGAGCTGGGATCTCGGTCAGGACCCTCAGGGTGGGTTTCCAGCTGAAGCCCTTCCTCCAGGACAGGTCTGGGAGCAGAGCAGGGTCACCCTTTGCTGGAGGGTTGGTGTCCTGCTCGTGCTCTGTACCAGGTGTTGTGGAGCCTGAGTGAATTAAAGAATCACTGAATCTCTGAATCCCAGAATCCTGGAATGGTTGGGGTTGGGAGAGAGCTCAAAACTCATCCAGTGCCACCTCCTGCTATGCCCAGGGACACCTTCCACCATCCCAGGGTGATCCAAGCTGGCCTTGGGCACTTCCAGGGATCCAGGGGCAGCCACAGCTGCTCTGAGCCTTCCCACCCTTCCAGCCAGGAATTCCTTCCAAATATGCAGCCTGAATCCACTCTCTCTCTGAGAGAAACCAAACCAGGACCTCTTGAATCATTTTGGTCCTTTCCAGGATAAGGCCAAACTTGTGACTTGCTCTGAAACAAACGGAGTCAAAAACGATTCCAGGTGAGATTTTAGAATCTCTGCCCCCCAAACCCGAACGTGGCACCCAGAGCTGGAGCTCTGCTTTGGGAATCTCTGTTTCCCCTTCCACCCTCCCTGAGGGCTCGGAGATTTCTGTCCTGTCCTGAATCTGGCCAGAGGTTCAAAGCCATCCTGGCTGGGGTGGGAGAGCAGAGGCTCAGCCTGGCACCTGCTGTGTCTCCACGAGCCTCGTTCCCTTGGGAATGCTGCTGGAGAGCCCTGGCTGTGCTGATGGAACCTCTGCTGCTGCTGGGATGGGTCCAGGGGCTGGAAGGGCTGACTGTCCCCCAGAGTGCTCAGTTTTGTTGGAGGGAACCCCAGCAGGGCTTGCAGGGAGCACAGTGAGCAGTTTGAGACTTGGACATGGGAGGGAAGGAACAGGAAGGAAATCTGAGCTCTTGTAGGTCAATCTTTTGGTTACATTGGCATTAAGTCAAGAACAGGAGGAGAAAAATTTTGCAATGAGAATCTGAGCTTTTTTTTTTTTTTTTTTTTTTTTTCTCTCCCTGGCTTGCCACTTTCTATTTATGGGAACCCAAAATGACCTGTCTTCCTGGACTGGAAACTGTAGCAACATGTCCTTGATGTCAGTCTGACTTCTACATTTCAAGCCGGTGTCTGCTGCATATTTAGGACATTTTTTAATAGGTACTGTAGTCTGAGAGGTGGTGGGACCTGGCACATGTGAAGCATGAAGAGATGCTAATAAAATAGAATTTCAGAATGGTTTGGGTTGGAAGGGACCTTAAAAAATTTATTTTGTCCCACCCCTGCCATGGGCAGGAACACCTTCCATTATCCCAGGCTGCTTCAAGCCTTGTCCAGCCTGGCCTTGGACACTTCCAGGGATCCAGGAACAGCCTCAGCTTCTCTGGGCATCCTGTGCCAGTGCCTCCCCACCCTCACAAGGAGGAATTTCTTCCTGACATCCAATCTAAATCTTCAGTCTCTCAGTCTGAAATCAGTGCTGATGTTAGGACTGCCTCTTCCACCCCCAGTAAATCAACATTTGGTGCTTCCCTCCTCCTCCCCCTCAGCCTGGTATAAATATTGCCACTCGTTTTTTTCCCAACAATGCCTCCAGGAAGAATAAGGCAGAGATGGACGGCACGAGAGAGATTGAGCAGAGACATCAGCAGTCCAACTGTTACAGTTTCTCTCCCTTGCTCGGCTCTTGTGCTAAATTTAATCTGTGCCCCAGACAGCTCAGAATCTATTTTTCTCCCCACCCTGCTCTGTTTTAATGCACTCTGGTTCTTACCTGTGCTGGGCCTGTGTGAGGCAGGACCAGAGTGATGGCACAGGAGGTGACACTGGGCACCCATTAAATGTGGGAGAAGGGTCCCAGGGGCTGCAGCAGAGCCTCGTCCCTGGGAACTGCTCAGTGACCTCATTGCTGGGGAGAGGAAATGTTAACAAAGCTGGGTAAGGAAATATCTGATCTATTTCCAAAATCTGGCATTTTGGAGAAATCATGGATTCATGGAGTCAGAGGATCCCAGGCTGGTTTGGGTTGGGACTAAAGCTCACCTCATCCCACCCTGCCATGAACAGGGGCATTTTCCCTGGCCCAGCTTGCCCAGAGTGGCACAAAATTTTATTTTGTCCACCAATTCCTTCTTCAGTCTTTTCTCCTCCCAAGGCCTTGAAAACTGGACTTCAATTTTCAGTGTTTGGCTTTGGGCAAAAGGAGCACCATTACAGAGAGCACTCAATGGCTCTTAAATAACTCTCTGCTTCTAATCCTCTTTGATCACCTGAAC
Source organism: Thryothorus ludovicianus (assembly GCA_013397245.1). NCBI lineage: Eukaryota > Metazoa > Chordata > Aves > Passeriformes > Certhiidae > Thryothorus > Thryothorus ludovicianus. Next base: position 51,977 of record VZTB01013665.1, on the reverse strand, counting down.
CAGTGGGAAAAGTGTTCCCTGTTCCTTTTCCTCATTTTTATACAATATTGGCACCACAGGGTTCCTATTTTTCTTGCAGAGACTTTTACCAGGTTCACTTTGCTTGCCTTGAGAAGCTTTTTGCTTCTTCTTCTTCTTTTTCTGGATGTCTCTGAAAGGAAAATTTCAGTAACTTTCTTACAAGTTTAATCAATTCCCTCAGGAGAGAAAAATTCCACTTGGGAGCAGCCTCTAAAAATGGTGATCTCTCACCTGGATTTTCCAAAATCCTCTTTTTCAGAAATAAACTTTATTCCAGCCCACGTCCTTTTGCTCCTGTCTGCTGGGTGTTTGCAGCCTGCTGGATGATGATGGGAAGGATTGGGATTCATTGCTGTATTTTCCCCTGTGCACACAAATAAAATACTCCCAACCGTGGGATTATTTATTCATAGGTGTGGGGAAATGGAATAAGGACTTCAAACAAAATTAACATTTAAAAAATGCATGAAAAGTTATTGCAATATTTAGTCCTGCTTTAGACATGGAGCTTTAGTTTTTCCTCCTCTCTTCTGGAAAGAATTCTCTTTCTAAAATCAAGCACCTATTGATGTCAGAGGATAATTGGGTATTAAATTGAAATAAATTATCCTCAATTTCTGTGAAATCCCCATCAGTGGTTGAATATTCGGCACTTTTGTGAACATTGAAGAATCTGGCATAACTGAGGGAGTTTATAAATTCTTTGTGATATTTTTGGCTCTCTAAGAGAACTTTACAGGGAGAGAATTTACTCTGAATTTTGATCTCTCTGTGCCACATCAGAGCTCCTGGGTCACACTGGCACCAGGCAGGGTAAAACACAACTTCACACTTTGAAGGTTTTGGAGTCTTCTGCATTTTACAGATTTTGGAGTCTTCCGCATTTTACTGATTTTGAAGCCTTCTGCATTTTACTGATTTTGGAGTCTTCTGCATTTTACTGATTTTGGAGTCTTCTGCCTTTTACTGATTTTGGAGTTTTCTGCATTTTACTGATTTTGGAGTTTTCTGCCTTTTACTGAAGTCTTCTGCATTTTACTGATTTTGGTGTCTTCTTCCTTTTACTGATTTTGGTGTCTTCTGCATTTTACCGATTTTGGAGTCTTCTGCCTTTCACTCCTGCACGTAGCAGCAGAAGGAATAAATTTGGAGAAGGGGTTTGGGGAGAGCTGGGGCTGAGCTCTGAGCTTGGTGCTGCTCAGTTCTCTGCAGCAAGCCAGACCTAAGAGCACTTCTTTGCTTCTCTCTATTTTTCTCTTCAGAGATGAATCCATTTGAAGAAAAAGGGCTCAAATACTCTCCCAGGCACTCTTTTCTCATCAGTTAGGCCCAGCTGGGAGGCTCTGCTCAGGAAGTGGAGCTCAGGCTCAAATAATTTTAGTTCCAGGCCTGTCTGGGTGAAAGAGGGGAAGGAAAAGTTTTCCTTCTGCTGCTTCATGCACAGCCAGCTGGAAATGCTGTATTGCAATGTTTTAATTAATTTAAATAGTGTGGACAGACTAATTTTTATACCTGGGAGTTGTATGGGTGTTTGTGATGGAGGTTACAGAGTATTTTTTAGAACTGGAGATTTCAAAGATCTCCAGAAAAAGGCATGGATGCTTCCAACTTTTGTCTGACACAGGAAATAAAGGCTGGGTAAAAGGTACCAGGGGATGTACAGGTGTTTTCTGGGATAGAAAATATCCTCAGATTAGGGATTCTGCAGAGATGATGGCAAGGGGGGGGCAGTGGAAACAAAGGAAATTGGAATAAGGATTTAAAAGAAGCTGAAGTCAGGGGGCTCTTGCATTTGACCTTCTCTGGGTATTTATTATTTCTGAGTTCTTATCTTCTGTGTAAAGGTGGGAAAAGGGGAAAGTGAGGGAATATGTCAGAGCCCTGGGCACAGACAATTTCAGGATTTCTGTGCTGGCAGAGACTGACCCTCAAAGATACACTGCATTTGACCTGAAAATGAAAAAACTTCCAAAATTGAGTGATAGCACTGAATTCATGAGTGTGTAGTTGAATAGAAGTGTGCTATATCACGGGGTGAAAAATTTAGAATTTAAAGTTTTTGAGATATAGCAATATATATGTAATAAAATAGAAAAATTAAACATAAGTTAGCTCTTCTTCTTCACAAGTTTAGGTAATTTTGTGTAATTAGTTAAAAAAGTCTGCAACACAGAACACAGGTAATTAGTTATCAAATTAAATTAAATTAGTTAGCATCTCATAATTGAATAGTTTAAGCTTAAAAAGACCTCAAAGACAAAACCCTAAGCACCATTTCTAGCGTGTAAAAGCACTCACAATCAGAGTGTAACATAAATAAAAAAAAATAAAAAACACTAAGTCTGAACAAAAAGTCCACCTCTCATACCTTTAATCCTTACCCCGAGAAGAAGAGCCAAGCAAACCCCAGAAGTTCAGCTCAGGCTGCAGTGCCAGGGCAGAGGCAGGGCCGTGGGCTGGTGCTGGCTGGGGACAGGAGGGTCCTCGCCCACCCCTGCTGGTGCCAGCGCTGCTCCTCTGCTCCCAGCTGAGGAATTTGCTGCCTGTGCCACAGCCCCAGGGTCTGAACGGTGCCAGCGATGCTCCTCTGCTCCCAGCTGAGGAATTTGCTGCCTGTGCCACAGCCCCAGGGTCTGGGGAGGAACTGCAGCTCCCGGGAGTGGACCGGAATGTTTCCAAGGGCTGAGCTGAGCCCTCTCCTGCCTGGGGAGCTGGGGAGGGTGTGCCAGGCTTGTGCTGGTGGCTGCTGGCTTGGAAGGACCATGGTGGGGTGTGGGAACTCAGGGTTGGTTTCTGGCTGCATTTAAGGTGCAGAGACCCGGGCAGAGGGCTCAGAAACTTTGGAACAGAGCCCAAAACACCTGTGGTTTGGATTTTAGCTCATGGGAAACATTGCCAACCTTAAAAGAAGAATTACAGGTCACA
>VZTB01013665.1:37412-48956 GCA_013397245.1 Thryothorus ludovicianus | reverse complement strand
AATAAACAACCTTGAGAATGAGATCTGAAGAGTTTCAGCTTCTTCTTTCATCTCGGGCCTGAAAAAAGGACTTTATTAGCTCGGGGAATTTCTGCAAAAGCAGCAAACCCGATAGTGGGGCTGGGAGATGTTCCTGAGCTGGGAACATCTTGAGGTCGTGGTCATTTGAAGCCTCTGGGTTTTTTTTAAGGATTTCACGTTTTTTACATTGTGGATCAAATTTGTTGGGTGGTAGATTCTGTGTGAGAGAGATGAATGTTGTTAATGGAAGGAGAGGAGGCTCTGGGAAGAGCTCACTGAAGCCTCTCAGCTCTCCAAGGGAGCCTGCAAGGAAGGGAAAGGGGACAGAGTTTTAGCAGGAGCTGCTAAAGGCCACAGGACCAGGGTTAATGGATTTAAACTGAAGGATTTGGGTTGATTCAGATTAGGTGTCAGGAAGGAGCTTTTTACCATGAGGGCACTGAGGCTCTGGCCTCAGCTGGGGCTGCTCCTGCATCCCTGGAAGTGTCCAAGGCCAGGCTGGATGGGGCTTGGAGCCACCTGGGATAGCAGGAGGTGTCCCTGCCCATGGCAGGGAAGTTTATCTAGATGTGCATTAAAGGTCCTTTCCCATCCAATCTATGATTCCATGAATAATTTATTTTATTCTGCCTCTGGAGCTGGATCAGCATCAATGCTGCTGGATTAGGGATGTCCCCATAGCCCTGGAGCCCACCCTCACCCCATCCCTGCTGCAGTGGAGAGTTCTCCATCGTGCCTTTGTGTCCCCTGGCGTGGCTGACCCTGTGCTGCTGGTGGTGACAATGCCCTGAGGCTGGATCCAGCTCAAAGTGACATTCTGGCAGGTTCTGTGCAGGACCAGAGCCTCATTCAGTGCTGTCACCTGGAGACACCCAGAGCTGTCCGTTCCTTGCAAGCCACTCTTTGAAAGCTCAAGGTCTCCAAGTCCTTGAGCTGTTGGCTGGAAACTCCCACAGGAGCTCCCAGGAGCCTTCTCCCATCCTCTCCAGTGAAGGGAAATGTGACAATTCACTCTGGGGACAGCCCTGACTGCCTTCATTAGCTCCACATCAATCTGATGCAGCTCATTTTCCTTGGAGCAGCTGGAATACAGCTGGGATGCACAGTTAGTTCAGGTGATGGAAGCTGCATCCTGCACCTGTGCCCTACAGGCTGCTCCTCCTGTTGGTTTGCCATCCCAAGATTTGTCTGGGTGAAATCCCGAGTGACCCAGGGCTGGGCTCCTGGGAGCTCCCTTCCCCCTGGCTTTGTTATTTTTCCGTGTTTATGCCGTGCTGCCCCAGGAGGGATGAGTGGAAACCTTGAACTGGAGCCAGCAGGGGTTGTGGGATCCAGTCTGGGATGAGCTCCCACTGCTGCTCCTGGCATTCCTGCCCCCTGAACGGGCTCTCTGGGCACTTCTGGACGGGGCTGGTTCAGACCTGTGGAATGGAATTTCATCACATGCTGGTGATCCAGAATTCCCGCTGTTCCCAATGGAATCGTGGCTCCTTGGCAAGGCTGATGGCACCAAGTGGCTTCCATTCCTTGGTAAAATTCCCTGAGGAGATAATCCTTCCTGGTCAGCTGTAGCAGCTTCACAGAAATGTCCAACCTGCTGAATAAATGCAAAATTTCATTTTTTATACGCATTCTACTGCTTTAATTTTTGCCTGCTTTAGAAAACCACTAATATATTTTTTTAAAGTCTTCAAAAGGGCTGTTCCCTTATTTTTAAATAAGATTCTGTTTGATTCACCCCAAAATAATGGGGTACCACCACGTGTCATTCCAGAAGCCGTGAACAGAGAGCTCCTCTCATCAGTGCACTGTGGCTGGGCATGAAACGCTCTGGTTGGGATTTTCTGAGCCAAATGTAAATGTGCTTGATGAGGCACAAGGGGACGGGGCTGGGGCTGGGGAGAAATGGCTTTTAGCAGCAGATGCAGACAAAAGGATTGGATTTCAGTCCACAAAAAGTCAAAGACAAAAAGAAATAGAGACTGGAGTCCCAAATGGAGGGAGGAGGTGACAGAATTTGGAAGGCTGAACAGATGTAGCCTGTTTATGTATTTTAATCCATTGTTAGAGGGCTGGAAATTGCACAAAAAAAGCTGAGGGCATTTAAATTCTGTTTTCTTAGAAAAGAGCTGCAGTTGACCAAGACAGGCAACAAAAAGAAGTGCAAAATTTATCAAGAGTTTTTGGCTTATATGGAATGAACCTAAAAGATGGAAAGATTCTTCTGAGTGGGTGTTGTGGGGAAAACACTCGAAATCACAGGAGGAGAATGAAATTGTTGGGATATCTCCTGCTATCAGAAGTCTGATGAGTGTCTGGAACCTGCTCTTCCAAAGCTCATAACCCACTGCTGAGGATATTCCTGCTATGAAAACTCTCCACTGGCTACCCAGAGAAGCATTTTTTCTGCAAGTGTTGAAAAGTGGAATGTTTCTGACCTTTAACAATGATGATATTTGATTCTGGTGAAAAAAGGAAGCAAGGAGTAATTATGAAATATTTTTATTGGCTCCAGCAGCAGCCCTGCAGTGCAGATGGTTTAAATTACCCACGTCGTGGTTGGAGTGTAAGGCTCAGATCCATCTCCACAGTTTTAATATTTAAAGCAAGGTACTAACTTGCTGGCCTAGATCTTGAAAGCAGCTTAATTGAGCCTTTAAAAGCTGATCGTTCTCTCTTGTTGTACACGAGTCAACAAACACTTCTGCCTCTCCTGTTCCCTGGCAGTGGAGGCAGAGTTCCCTTTGCTCACACTCAGACAATGAGAGGTTGAAGGGAGGGAATTTTGTCCCCCTCCTTTCAGCAGAACACGAATCCTGATGGAAGCAGCTGGACTCCACTGCCTCCTTTGCTTGGGGACTGAAGCCAAAGGGGGATCCCAACCTGGTTTGGGTTGGAAAGGACCTTAAAGCCCATCCTGTCCCACCCCTGCCATGGGCAGAGACATTCCCACTGTCCCAGGGAGTTCCAAGTCCTGTCCACCCTGGCCTTGGACACTTCCAGGGACCCAGGGGCAGCCACAGCTGCTCTGGGAACCTGTGCCAGGGTTTTGCTACTGTCACTGTAGGAAACTTCTTCCTTTAATTCCTTCCTTTCCTCTCCATCCCACCACAAAACCATCTCACCTTCACTTACTGGTAACCACCTGCTTCCTTCAGCAAGCTCTGGTGTTTGTCTTGTTTTTTCCCATTTTACTTTTCTTCTCCTCATTCTCCTTCTTTCTCCTCCTCATTCTCCTTCTTTCTCCTCCTCATTCCCATTCTCCTTCTCCTTCTCCTTCTCCTTCTCCTTCTCCTTCTCCTTCTCCTTCTCCTTCTCCTTCTCCTTCTCCTTCTCCTTCTCCTTCTCCTTCTCCTTCTCCTTCTCCTTCTCCTTCTCCTTCTCCTTCTCCTTCTCCTTCTCCTTCTCCTTCTCCTTCTCCTTCTCCTTCTCCTTCTCCTTCTCCTTCTCCTTCTCCTTCTCCTTCTCCTTCTCCTTCTTCTCCAGTTTATTTTTTTTTTCTTTTCTTTATTTAATTTTTCAAATAAATTTCTTTTGGCTTAAAGGATGGATTAGCTTGACAGACCAAAAAGGTCTCACACCCCTCTTTGGTGTCTATGCCCTGCTGGACAACTTGCTAAATCATTTAACATTTAATAATTAATTGTCAAAGTAGGGCACTGTGAGGCTGCTTTGCTTCAGCTTTTACAGAAACCCAGAATTCCAAGATGGTTTGGGTGGGAAGGGGCCTTGAGGCTCCTCTACTTCCAATCTGACTTTCCAGGAGACCAGGTTGCTCCCAGCCCTGTCCATGCTGGCTTCTTTAAACACCTCGAGGCTGGAATGGGATGAATTCCCCAGACCTGATTGTCCAGCAGGATCCCTGTGTCTCCCTGTGCAGCTCAAACCCTTGGAGCAGTGGTGCCCCTCGGACACAGCAGCCCACAAAAGCTGCTCAGTGCTTGATGAGTTTCAAGGACAAACTTTACATCAACACCTTCATTTTTCTGTGAAGAACTGAAGATTAAAATCTTTTTTCATGCCGCAGCTGAGTCTCCTCTCCAGAGCCAGCAGGAGAATAAGGAAGGAAAAAAGTTCATGGAAAGCTCCCTCTTGGTGGGTGAGGTTTTCCCTAAAAGTCCCAGCCATGTGTCAGACAAAGAGGAGCAGGGAGGAATGGGATGGCTCCAGCCAGGCTCACAGATGTGTTCCCTCCAGACAATCCCTGCAAACTCCCCAAAGCTCTGCCAGGACCTGGAGCGAGAGCCGGGAATTCAGGCTGGAGCCACACTTCATCCAAACCCACACAGAGCACTCGGAGCGAAACCAAACTCCAGTTCCCAATTTGGGTTTGTACAGAAAAACTACAATTCTCAAAAGCCTCTGACTGTTGTTTTTCTAACAAGTTAAACAGATGGATTGGAAATAGTATTTACTGTTTATTTCCTCGACATATCAATATGTGAGGAGCCAGTATAAATTACGGTTTGACTGCAAACAAACCAACCCACGCCAAAGCAATAGAGTAAACACTGGTGTATTTTGTTTCAAGTCAATATTATGGGAATTTAGATGGCTGATGTTTCTGTTTTTACTGGCTATCTCTGACTGGCTGAATTTTCAGCCCTGCAACAGAAAAAAAGAACGATGGGTTAAGGTTTTTTTAGGGGAAGTTGCCGTGGTGGTTGCTCCACAGAACATCAGAAGGTTGTCACTTCAGAAGTCACAGGCTTTAGCAACAGAAACAAGATCCTACCTATTTCAGAACTGTTACATTTTTTTTTCTTTTTCCATGAGAAGAACAAGTGTGAAGCCGTTGCCAGGTACTCTGATGGTGGGGTTGATGGTACAGCAATCTGTTCTTTCCTCTTTTCCTGGCTTGGGCTTTGTTTTCTGCGCTGACTTCTTGACCTTTCCGGGAGCCAGTTGAGAGCCCTAAACCAGCAGAAAATCCACAGTGCCAAAACAAAAAATAAAAAGGTGTTTTGTGCCATTTTAGTCCTCCCAACTGGCTCATCTTGAAGGAGGGGAATGGGGACACGGGGCTGAGGAGGCTGAGAATGAGGGGATGCAGGAGCACCTTTTGGCAAAGATGAGCCATGAAATTGGCTCAGCTCAGTTGTGTCTCTGAACTCTGAACACCAAACCCCCCAAAGTGATGCATGTCAAGCTCGTTACAGCTCAGCCTGCATGTCATTAATTTAACATTAACATTATTAATTTAACGTGCAGCCCAGCAAATGAGGGGAGATGTCAGCTCTTGACCAACCTGTCTCGCTGGCCACGTGCTCCCAGCTGCAGTTTCCCAAAGAGCATCTCGTGGAAATTGAGACCAGATGAAACAAGGGAATGTAAAAAGAGTGAATTGAATATACTCCCCAAATTATTCACTTATTTCAACAAACAAGAATCCCGCTGATGTAATATATGACTGGTTTTGATGCTAAAAGCAAATCAAGAGCTGGAATGTACTTACGTGGCTAGACAGTAAATATCTCTGAGTCCTTCTAATCCATTAAATTGCAAGAGTATGTCTGCTTGTCTAAATGGAAGGAGACATCTCTTCTCCCTACCACTGTCATTTACTCCTCCGCTTCCTGCTTCTTTAGCCTTTTCTTTTTTTTTTTTCCCTTTTTTTTTTCCCCCTTAAAAATAGGGCTCCTTTTGTATGTGTGAAACTACTGCTACTCCCACTTCAGTTTTCTCCTGAAAGCCGAGTGGAAGTGCTGTAGGAATTAGGTGGCTGCAGCTTTTCCCCTGGGAGTTTTATTGTGGAACCAGAGCGTGGCCTAAAGCTGGAGGTGGATTGAACCCTCACCCTGTGCTTTGTGTTCTGCTTTTTGGGGTTTTTGCTGTCACCTCCTTGCCTGGTGCTGCAGATGAACACCCCAAATCCATCCCAAATCCAACTGTGAAGTATCCTCCTGCTACTACATTTGATATTCCCACTGTGTCCCACTGCCCAAGGCTTTGTGACAAGGAATATTCCCAGTGCTTTTTCAGGGAAACATGGTTAAGGTTGATAAATGTTGGTTCAGCTCAGGAAAATAATAATTTCAGGACTAAATTTACTCCTGGCAGGGGGCTCTGTCCTAATACCCTGACCTGGCTCAGGGTATTTCAGCTGAGACCAGGATGCAAAAAGAGGTGGAGATGTCACTGTGCCCCTGTTTTCCAGTTTATCTGTTTTAAATTGGTTGGAGATGGAATCAGCTCTCAGGGTGCCCTGTAAATTATTTTGGGTACAAGTGGAGATCCTGACCATGCAGGGATGGGTTTACTCCTGTTCCCATGTGTTCTCCTCTCACGGTTTCAACTCCTCATCGTGTGCATCAAAGTGTGAGAGAAAGGTCTTCCTGATTTCTCCCGTCTTTCACAGAACCCGAGGTTGGAAATTATTGCTCTGGAATCTGTGCTGTGTGATACTTTCCCCCGGCTGATAATACAAAATTGCTTTGGGATTCAGAAGATCTTTTTCCTTTGGGAATGGTGTTTGTAGGAAGCTTATCAGCTGACTGATGAAAATCACTGCAGGGCATTCCTCCCAAGGCACCCTCCGACCAGCCCTGAAGCCCAGAAGCTCTTCCTGTACCTTGAAGAGCTGCTGAGAGTCCCCTCGTGATCCTAAAATACCTACTTTTGAAGAGCAGAGTTGCCTTGACCTTTGCCTGATCCCACAAACATAAAATCACACTTTTTCAACAATCCTGAACCAACGAACGAAATTGTGAAAGCTTTTAATGATGGAAATGGGAGGAAAGAAACCCTCTGTGTTTCCCCTACATCTCCAAACCTCCCCAATCCCAAATATCATGGATCTGGTTCCCTCACTGCCTGTGGTTATTTATTGACTCAGTCCCAGCACCTTCCTGGTTTTGCAGACCTCGGGCAGGAAGGGCTCAGTGCCATCCTTCTGCCAGGTTTAGTGTCAGCCCCTGGAATTCTTTGCCTTTAGGAAAACACCTTTTGGTTACTTCTTTTCCTGGGCTTTTGTCTGCGCTTAGGTTTTGGAGCCACTAAACCTCTTTGGCAGAGACCTGGTGTAATCACCTCTTCTGCTTGATTGAGATGTTAGCAAGCCGTTAACACAAACACCAAATTACTCAGGGAGGCAGCAGCCAAATTTCCAGTCTGAAGGCTCTTTACACCCCCAGTGTTCTAATTTCACATAAATAATACAAATTGGCCTGCATTCTTTATTCAAAATAATGAATGGGAATAATGTGTGCTGTTTATTACAGACCAGAAACAATCTTTCAATTAGTGACTTGGTTTGGGTGGCAGGTACAGGGGATGTGCATGAAAAGGGATTCACAAAACAGAGGACAGTGACTTTAACATGGGCAGGTAGTGATAGGACAAGCAGGAATGGTTTTAAGCTAAAAAAGATATTTTAATTAGATATTGGTAAGAAATTCTTCCCTGTGAGGGTGGGCAGCCCCTGGCACAGGGTGCCCAGAGCAGCTGTGGCTGCCCCTGGATCCCTGGAAGTGTCCCAGGCCAGGCTGGACAGAGCTTGGAGCAGCCTGGGATGGTGGAAATTGTCCCTGTCCATGGCAGGGGTGGATTGCCATGGTTTTGGAGTTTTCTTCAACCCAAACCATTCTGGGACTCTGTGATAACTGAGTTAGGTCAGGCTCAGCTCCCAGCCCTCTCTCCTGCCCTGCAGTGTTTGTGTGACACAGGAATTTCATTTCCTTCACCACAGCATCACCCTCTTGGCACTCAGAAGGTACAAACTTGAGAGGGGCTGAAGGATAATCAACTTCATTAGACTTGAAGGATTTTGCTTCAGTGTGCTTGAATCGAGGACAGAACTTAAAGCTGAACAGCATCAAGCTTTCCCATCCCCCAAAATATGAAATACCAGCAAGTCACTTCCCAGATCTGTTGGTTCAGTATTTACTCTCCATCTCAGGTGTTCAAGTAGATCTTGAGTAGAAGATTATTCTGTTGAACTCACAATTGCTCCTTCCCAAAACTTTATTGAAATAATTTCCCGTTTGCTGGAAGAGCAATTTTGAAATGTTGTACTCCAGCCTGTCACTGGGACTTTGAAAACATCTGAGCAGTGGGAATTGGTTTGTGTCAGAGGAAAGTGGACAATTATTTCAAACCTTTCATTTTCACTGCTGCAAGTTAGCAACTGCTGGGAGCTGCCATGTGATTCCTGCACAATTCCAGCTGCACAAATCCCACTAAGATGTACGAAAAGAATCGTGGGGCTGAGTGATGTGCGTGGCAGTGTTGGGTTATTCCCATCTGAAATCCTGTTGCAAATGTCCCTGGGTGTCCCCTGAGCCCAGCTGGGCAGGATGTTGGAGCTGCCACTTCCAGAGCTGTTAAGGATCCCTTTCAGGCCAGGAGACACGTGCAGCTGGAAAGCTCCTCACTCCCAGCCTTTGAAATGTGAAACTGTGACCTCACACCACCAAGAAATGCTGGGCAATGTTTACAGCTCGTGTTTGGGATCCCTTATTAAATATCTGCCAAGGAGCAGCGCTGCCTTTGATGTCACTGGCATCAATCTGAGCGCCTTAGACTTTGCCTCCTTTTGTTTAAACGGGCAAGTCATAGAAAATAATAAGTTTCCTTGTTGGTTCACACCTCAGAATGCAGTGCTAAAGTCTTTGTTAGCGAGTTAGAGTCAAGGATTTCTTGCCACTGGTACAAATATAAAAAAGAACAAGCAAGGATTTATTTATAGAGCTCCAGATCCTGCAGAATTCTGAACAACAGATTAAAGGGACTGGTGGTTATTTCATTCTCCAGTGAATGTTTGACTAATTATGAGCTATCTATTTTCTTTCCAAATATTGAAATGGGAAGAAAACAAATGTTTAGCAAACTAAGCCCCGAGTTTATGTTTCAAACAAATCTGTGAAGAAATGTGTCTTGCATTCACAGCAGGCTCTGCTCTATTAATCCATCAGGGGAATCTGAGGGGAGCACTGCACTACAGGCAGGATAAGTGCAGGGTTTTAGAAAACTGCTGTGAAGGTTCTACAGCAGTAAATAAAAATACAGATTTATCTATTAACCTTCATCTGCTCAAAACCCAGTTTACCTGGAAACTGAAGGCAAGGTTTGCTTGTGGTGATGTGAAAGACCAAGCTCACTTCTTCTGCTGCATTTTTGTTTAACAGCAAAACACAGGACAATTCCTACAGCTGAACAAATTCCAGTTTTGCTTTCAGGGTTCTGTCCACCTGGAGGTTCCACATTCCTGGAATGTCCAAAGCCAGGTTGGATAAGGCTTGGAGCATCCTGGGATAGTGGAAGGTGTCCTTGCCATGGGAATGGGATGGGCTTTAAGGTTCCTTCCCACCCAAACCAGTGTGGAATTCAGTGTTTTATCATGCAAAACACACAATTCAAAACTCACAGTGGCAGATTTACTTTGACCCTATCCCAGGCTCTGGACTTGGCCTCTCTCATTCCCTCAGCTTCCCAAGGAGCCGTTTTTGAGGAAGTGTTTCCTTCCTGTCAAAGCAAACTCCCAGCCTGATGCCATAAAACCATTCCTGAAGGTCTCACACAGTTTATTCCGGGTACTCCTAAAGAGCCACGAGAGCAAAGTGCTCACAGCAGAAACTCAGCTTGAAATACCTTGTTGGGTGACTTAGGGAGGTTCCTGCCTGAGTCTCAGGTTCCCCATCTGTTAGAAACAGTGCTTTGTAAAAATTCCTTAAGATCTGCTGATGAAAACCATTTTTATACTTTTTTGCAGCTGTGAACATTTTTCATATGAGAAATCCTGCATAGTTACTCACAGATTCATCACAAAACTGGCAAAAAAGAAAAATATTCCATAAGAGCTATGCTTTTTTTTATTTTTTACTGCATTGGTTAGAGAGGATTAGAATCTGATATTTCCAAGAATAAATAAAAATAAAAGGGATTATTTAAGCAGCTCATGTTCAAAGCCTGCAACTCACAGCGAGTCTGGGTGTTTTGAAGTTTGTAAGGAAATATTCTGAAGCCATTAGGCTGCTGCTGCTGCTTGGAAGCAGAGTAGAGACTTAATTAAAGATTTGAGGGGGAAAAGGAGACTGTGAAAGTTGTAGAACCATGGGCTGATGTTTTTGAAAAACAATCGTGTTATTTAATATATGAGGATTTGTGAAAGTGGAGCTTTGGGTGGGAAAACTTGCTCAGTGGCAGGATTCACCTGCAGCTCCTGGATTCTGGGATTTCACTCTTAGGACATCACCCTGGGTGTTCCGTCCACCAGGTTCCAACATTTCTGTGTATATTGAAAGGGCTGCCTTTGTGGGACTAAAAATGAGCCTCAAATCTTTAAATTTTTCTGGATAACTCTATAAGTTCAATCACCAGAAGTCTTCCATGTTTTTCTTTCCCATAGAGGTGTTCACACTCATTTCCCATTTGTGTATTTCCCATTGCACAAACATTGCCCTCCACTGTTTTGCATTCAGCTTTATAAATAATTGCCTTATATTTAAATTATTATTGGTGCTTAACTTACCCTTCCTTTTCCAGTTGCACTTTTTCTTGCTCTGTGAACTTGGGGGATTTTTTTGTGTATGGTGTTTGATTATTCTCCACTCTTTTGGCATGGCAACAACATTAGAAATAGGGGTTTTTGTAGGATACTAATCTGCCTCTTTCCCAGAGGGAATTCAGGGAAATATTGCTGAAACTTCTGGTCACAGAAGGTGGATGAGGAGGGAGGGAGGAGAAATCAGAGAATAAAAGAATCATAAATGTTGGAAAAGCCCTCAAACATCATCCAGTCCAACCATTCCCAGCACTGCCAAGGCCAGCATTGCCCGTGTCCCCAAGTGTCACATCCACAGGGCTTTGAAATCCCTGCAGGGATGGGGATTCCTCCTGAGCACCCTTTCCATGCAGGAATTTCTCCAAATATCCACCCTGAGCCTTTCCTGGTGAACTTTGAGGCTGTTCCCTCTGCTCCTGTCCCTGTTCCCTGTGAGCAGAGCCTGGTCAGGGAATTCCAGAGAGGGAAAAGATCCCTCGGGATCCTCCTTTGCTCCAGGCTGAGCCCCTGCCCAGCTCCCTCAGGAATTCTCCAACCCCTTCCCTGCTCCATGGCCATGCCCCAGCCCCTCAGGGTCTCTCCCTTGCTGCGAGGGGAAAATCAAAAATTGGGAGAAAATATGAGGGGAAAATAACCTGAGTAGAGTCTGAGGAAGGCTTTTATGCAGGGCTTTTCCTNCCCTGAGCCTCCTTTTCTCCAGACTGAGCCCCTTCCCAGCTCCCTCAGGAATTCTCCAGCCCCTTCGCTTCCCTGGACACACTGCAGCCCCTCAGGGTCTCCCTTGCTGTGAGGGGAAAATCAAAAACTGAGAGAAAATGTGAGAGGGAAAAAAAAGTGCAGGAAATTTGGGGGGAGCTCTGCTGCAGAGCTTTTCCCTCCTGGATCCTCCTTTGCTCCAGGCTGAGACCCTTCCCAGCTCCCTCAGGAATTCTCCAGCCCTTTCCCATCTCCCTCAGGAATTCTCCATTCCCTGCTCAGCTCCCTCAGGAATTCTCCAGCTCCTGCCCAGCTCCCTCAGGAAT
>VZTB01013665.1:0-37390 GCA_013397245.1 Thryothorus ludovicianus | reverse complement strand
CCAGCCCCTTCCCAGCTCCGTTCCTTTCCCTGGACACTCTCCTGCCGTCAAGGTCCTTTTTGTCATAAGAGGCCTAAAGCTGAGCCCAGGATTTGAGGTGAGGGAGAAGCTCATAGTCAAGATTTATTTCTGTAAGTTCACACATGAAAAATTTTGGCCACTGGAATTGAGCCTGACCTTGAGGGCAGCTTCCAAGGGCTCCAGAGGGGTGGCCTTGGGATGTGACTGGGAAATTTGAAATGCATGAACAGTGCCAGGCTGAGCTATCCCAGTGCAGATGGCAACAGGATGGTGTTGGGAGGCTTGGGAAACCTTTCCTCATTTCCTTGGCACCTCACTCTTCGGAACACCGGCGATTCTTACAATGAGCAACGCATCACTCTCCTCAGAGCTTTCACCTCCTGTCTCATTGTAAGAATTTCCACCTTCATTTCAAACAAAGCTTTCACTCTTTGGAACTACAGGAGGAAAACTTGGAGCCGTGGGCCCAGCTGTCGGAGCGCCAAGCGCTTGTCACTCGGAATTTCACCACCTAAATATGTTGGAGAAAGTGGCGTTATTTAGACCTGTCTGGGGAGTGCTTTCCTGTTCCTCGGCACTCCTCTGGGAGCCGAGGTGTCCCTTTGTTTCCACACATGAAATAACGTGTTACTCATCAATTTTTGCCCTCCCCGAGCTGATTCAGTCAGATGGATTTGTGTCTAAGAGCCTCATGACTCTGTTCCTTCCACTTGGGTCAAACGAGACAAATTTTAGCTCCTCAGCGCTCGGCTAAATTTACCCAGCTCTGCACACTTGATTTGGCAAAACCATATGGACTTTTTGATGCATTCCTCAGAGCTCTTCAGAATCCGCTTCCAAAGTCTGTATTCCTGGCTTGTACCCACTGTTCAGTGGGAGGTGTAGAAGAACAACGCCTATTTTAGGCGGAAGGTTTCCTGTGAATGTTCTTGTCTCGGACCAGCTCTTCCCTGCAGCTCCTGAAAGTGTGGAAGGGGCCAGACCTGTCCTCCCACCTCCTCCCACGCTCCCACACCTCCCCTGGGATGGGGATCCAGTGGATCAGCTCAGGGATGAGGCTGAGCAGGGATTTTCTCTCCTTCCTTCAGGCTGAGCTTTCCAAAGAGGAGTTCCTGGTCTGATCCCAAGTTCCCTGTGCTGCAGGGAAGGTGCTGGGGATGAAGCTGGAGACAAACAGGAGGACTAGGGGGGTCTCAGGTCAGCTTTAGCTGTTTCTACCATCACACTTCAGTTTTTGCTGTGGGTTATAGAGTTAAAAAAAAAAAGGAAAATCCCCTTTTAACCTGCTAGGCAGGATTTCCACAGGAAAAAATGTATTTGCTAAACACAAGCTGTGAAGCAGCTGACGGATCAATCCCCAAGGATATGCCTGAGAGTCATCCTGGGGGATATTAGGAGTTTTAATCCTGTTCCCTGAGCAGTTTGCTGTGGGAATGAGAGCTGGGGATGTCCTGCACTGCCAGCTGAGCCTCCAGTGGGGCTGGAGCACGAGACTGCAGCAAATATCTGAGGCTTCATCCATAAAACACTGAGTGCACAGGGCCTGAGGAGGAGAGCTACAAGAGAAAAAATAAGAACCTATGAGCTGTTGCAAAAAATACATTTGAGAATAGCCTTAGCCTCGTTTATATTTCAGAAACAATAACTGCATGAATTACCTTGTAATTACTTTTGAGAAATTTTCAAATTGTGGGTATGTTTGGGGATTTTTTCCTTCTCTCAATGGGCATAAAAAGAGATGATTTGCACCTGAAAGGAGAGATCTGAAACAGAGGGGTGCTGTAAGGCCTTATATAAGAGACAAGACCACTCCAAACTCAGCTGATGTAAAAACATTACACAGACATCACAGAATCATCTTTTTTCCTCCTGCTGCCCAAACCATGTGATCCCAGAGCTCGTTTGCCCTGTGAGGAGCTGATTCAGGGAGCTCAACTGGCAGCAAAATCTCGCTGTTTTTGGGAGAGTTGGTTCTTTGCTGCCTCATTTGCTGCACTGATTAACCACAAAGGGAGGCAGATGCCAAAGGTAGGAGAGGAGAAATGGAGTGTGGGCAGCACAGCAAAGGAAGGAGCCAGCAGGACACCTCCTTTCCACTGCAGCTCACCCTGGATTGATTTAACCCCGAGCAAAATCTCCTTCTTGAAATTTTAGAGTGTCTTAAAACCACTTTTTCATTTTGGGTGGCAGCAGGCATCTGGGAAAATACAAGCTCATGGCTAAGATAAGTGTGGGAAATCAGCCTGGACTAGTGGGGGTTAAAATTTGGATATTCTCATGTGTGTGTCTGTATTTGGCACAACTTGTAAGAACAATATAGAGAAATTGTCTTTGAAAAATAAAATCAGAATTGCTGGCATTTTTTTCCCAGCAGAAACTATTAACTTAGAACCGAATGCAACATTTTGTTTCACATAAAATATTTTGCTTTGAGCTTTTAAATACTTTCCAAGTTTCATATCTCCTCTGCTCTGCTATAAAATCCAATCTGAACTTGCAAATAGTTTGTTTACTCCAAAATCCTATTTTTTTTTTTTTTTCTTTTTTCTGGAATATAAACCATTCATTTTTGCTGCCAGCTATAGCTCCTGGTGCAGGCTCGTGGAGCGAGGCCACTTCCCCTCCCAAACACTCCCAGTGAGTCAGGACTGCGGGTGGAACTGGAGTTTTGTCACTGCCAAGAATAAAACCCCACTGCTTTGGAGAGCAGAAAACTTAAGGGCATCATTTTTTTTTTATCATCCAAACCGAAAAGCTGCGGTTCAGCATTTTGATATTTTCCTATTGCTGGCGGTTCTTCGTCTTTGAAATTAAAAATATTCAGCTCACACATCCATTTAAAAGCACCCAAATGCAGATTGTGACATCTCAGGGTGGTCCACGAGGCCACCAAGGCAGGCCCTTGACCCTGTTTGGTCACCAGGGTGGTTTCAGGAGTTCCTTTGTGGCTCCAACCCCAGAGAAAGCTCCCCTTGCAGAAGATCGTGGAGAAGTTTAGGATCCGGTTGGCTGAACTGACAAATTTTCTGGAAACTCCCCTAAAATCTCAGCTAAAATTATTTCTTTTTGATGCTGAAATCACAGCTGTGACAAATATTCAGCCTTCTCCGTGATTCATGTGCTCTCTGAGAATGGGAAGTGTCAGAGTAGCACAATTTAGTAACTTGTATTTCCTTCCCCCTAGTTCAGCAATTCTAATTTCACACGTTTTCACTGGAGTGGGTTTTCTGCAGACCCACCCTTTATTACCTGCCTTTATCCCACTCTTTCCCATTTCTCCAGCCATTCCCAGCTCCCAAATTATCAAATATTCAGCGTCCTGCAACGTGACCAAGCAGGGGGGACATTTTCTGCATTAGACATTGCAGAATTAATTTACAATATCATATCTTTTTTATACTATTCTGTTTCAAAACATGCCCCAGTTTACCTGGAAAATGTAATTCACAGCTTTCTCTCTCTCTTGGCAGCTGCAAGTTTCTCTGAATCTGCCCTTCACGTCCCTGAGCCCACCTCCAGCAAAGTAAGACAATTCTGGGCACCTTCAGAGGTGTTTTAAATCTTATTTCTGCCCCTCAGGGATGCAAAAAGAAGGGAAGCTCCCTCCTTTCTCATTGTTCCACCTCTCCGTGACCATGTGGGGACATTATTCCTGTACAGCTGCCTCCCTGCTAATAAATTAATTTAAAACTTCTCCTTTTACCAAGCCCCAGTTTGGTGCATGCTTGAAAGTCACGCTTCCCTTCATTGCTTTGCCTTTTTGGTTCCTTTTAAACCATTTCAACATCTCAGATTGGTTTCCTGCACGTAATAATTGTTTCTTTGGTGGTAGGCTTCAGAAAGATTGGTTTCCTGCACGTAAGAGTTGTTTCTTTGCTGATAGGCTTTGGGTTTGTGTTTGAGGAAGAAATCCTGGTGGTCTTCCACGCAATTAAATTCAAAATAGCTGTGGGGGCTCCTGAAATGAAAATATATTTCACTGCAGAGCTGTCATCCTAACCAATCACCTCAGATGAGTGCTTGCTGTTCTCTCCCTAGCTGTAAAATAATGTGTGTTTTAAAGCTGGGATTTTTCTTTTTTCTCTACCCTTGTGCTCGTTAGAAGTTTGTAAATGAAACCTCGTTATATGGAACAGCTGGGAGTTGTGTTTAAAAGCCCTCAGGTGAAACCAAGAGAATTATCTGAGTAACAAATTTAAAATGTGCACACTCAGGCCAGAGTGGCCATGGAGCCACTCGAGTCTTTGTGGGGACAGATTTTTGCTGGGAAAACATGGAACACAAACATGGAAAACATGGAAAAGACTGGGAAAAGTGGAGTTCTCCTGGCACATTGCTCTCCTAGGCAGGGCTTGGTTTAATAACTCACCAAAACCACGCTGTTGAAAGTCACCTGGTGCCAGCTCTAAGGGATTTTTTAAACTTCCACTCATTGGGATTGTCTGGAATTGGAGGAAATTTTGTCCTCCTGCTTACAGCAAAGTCATTTCATTTAAGGGTCTGGACTGAAACGGAGCCTGTGGTGTTTAACTGAGGTGTTCACAAAGGGAACAGATCTGGGGCTGGGTTTAGAGGGAATATATCTTTTATGTGAAAGGAGGAATGGGAAAGGAATTGTTTTGGAAAGGTCGATGGATAAAATCCAATCCTTCTGGTGGAATATCCAACAGCTCAGTCAGAGATGGTTTGAGGATTTGGTTTTTGCTGGGTCACCTCAACCCTGCACTTTAGGATTCCTCTTTGGGAAGGATTTTTAGGATTTTTTAGGATTGTCACCCTAAGACTGGCAGCTTTTTGACCAAGGCGGGATCTGGTTCCACACTCCTTCATTCCAACCTGGAATTTGAAGATGCTTAGAAAACACATTATTCTACATTTGACTTTCTTTTTTTGGGGGGGATTAAAACCCATGTTTTTGCATGAATCTTCACGAAAATTTGAGATGAATTTCGATTTTTAAAGGCGAGCTTTCAAGGCAGCTCACTCGTTTTTTGTGAGTCAGGTTGGGTTGGAAACTGGTTGGCAGTGGCATGGCTGGGATCACATGGGACTTTTCAAGTCAGAGATAGCTCCACTTGTTCAAGAGATGCTTTCATGTGGTTTCCAAGGGAAATAGTAACCCCTTACAACATTTTTACAAGAGAGCCAATGTCAAAGTGCCTGGTGGCAAAGTTCCACTGCTACAGCCTCCAAACTCATCTTTACAGCTTAAGTAAATGTGTGTTAGTGATGAATAAAACTCCTCTGTAAGAAGTGGGTTGAGCAGGAGGTTTTAAAGGTTGGAAGTTTCATAGAATTAAAAGTTATTTCCCTTCTCTTAGTGAAGGTGGGGAGAATTAACAGGTAGAGGAGCAGGTGAAAGCTCCTGGTGCTGTGGCTTTTAGTTGTGGGATGAGTCAAAGAGATGGGAAGAGCTGGGCTGTAGAATCATGGAATTGTTGAGGTTGGAAAAGATCTCCAAGATCAGGACCTTTGTTTCATGGGGCAAAAGAAAGCAGAATAACCTTTAGTTCCCATCCAAAATGTCTGTATTACACGGAGAACATTAATTTTTTCATTGAGAAACCCCATAAATATTTCAGCTATCATACCTCATCACTTCTAATGAGCTTTTTCCATTGCACTGGATAATTGTTCTGTGTGTAATGAGCAGACTGAGTAACCCAAATCATCCCATGGATTATTTGGCCCAGTTCTCCAGACTGGGCTCTGGGAATTGTTTTGACCATTGATTCTTCCAAGGTCAGTATCAAAATAATAATTTAGATATGGTGGATCTAATTCTCTCTCTATGTTTTCTTCTAACAATGCAAGACATGCTTTTTTTTGATGTGTAAATCAGCTTTTTTCACATTTAAAAAGTTCTGCTTATCACTCACTGATATCATTATGATCATTTTGCTTGTGCCAAGCTTTAATACATTTTCGGGGAAGCTTTTCCCTGTTCAGAGCATCACCAGTGGCCTGTCTGTCAGCTCTGGGGTGGGCAGGAGATGGCATCTGCTCTGCCTGAGGGTGGCCAGAAGCAGCCCTGGCCTGGGGGGGCTGATGAGCTCCCATTTAAGCCTTTTTCCCACTGGCAGCACCAATTTGTGCCCTTTGCCAGCCATCAGTCTTCATTAGGCTGATAGGAAATGATATCTGGGAGATGTCTACCTGGCTTTCTGATTGGATTAAAATTGGCCCAAAAGTTACTGGGCCGAGGGGGAATGGGCAGTGTGACCACAGAGCTCTGCCCCCTCAGCAATCAAAGCCAGGAGTGCCACGTTAGAAACATCTTCTGTGCACTTTTTGGGAGATATTTGTGATTTTTCTGGCCCGCATTTGCCTTTTACCCTGGGTTTGCTGGGATATTTTCCATCACCTGGAAAGCAGAGCTGGAAAATGAGGAGGAGCAGCAGATTGTGAGAGGAACAGCAGCCATGTGAACATTAAAAAGCCTGAATATCAGCAAGGCCACTGCATTTGCAAGACATTAGGTAGTTTATGTACTATTTTATGCATGGAGCCTCCTAACTGTTATTTCTCATGGATCTGCAAAATATAAAAGACTTTAGGTTAAAGGAATAATAATGAATCATTTATGAGATATTATCTACGAAGATGGATTGGTTCCATCTGTTGCAGTAATAAAAATAATAATGCTCAGCAATTACATAAATGCTTTACAGGTTTTCAGTGTGCATCACAAACATTAATCTAAGATCTAGCCCATAGCACAGTTTTTAAGAGCTTGTAAAAGGCCTTCAGCTTATACATGCTGGCTTATTTATTTATTTTTAACAAGGAAATTCGTCGTAATAGAGTTTTTAAACTGGTTTAGAAGATTGAGTTGTAGCTCCTCAGTCTAAGGCACTCCATGAAGATGGCCACAAAATTGGTTTCTTTTTCTTTCTGTTGGTTGGAGGTGCTGCAAAAGTCCAGGAGAAATAAAGCTTCCACACAGGCAGGTGTTCATTATCATACGAATGATGGAAAAGTCTTCCAGGATGCCTCACTGGCATTAGCTCCCACTTATTTGTTAATCTCATTTTTTTGTGTCTTGTAAGCAGCTCACTGAGGGAAGGGCAAGGGTTTCTGAGGCAGAGCAGAGCCTGACAGTGGCTGTGCTGTCACACACTTACATTTCATATAGGATCCTGCTCCCTGAAAGAAATAATTTCTTTTGTTCACTGCAGGAAGAAATCAAATACGTGAACAATTGGTTTCATGTTTTAGATGCAGCCTAATTTAACCAACAGAATGAGTACTAGGTTTAATTTTGTTCTGCTTGGATTTTCATTTGAATTCTAGAAAAAGAAGTGATGATAACTTCAGACAAAAGAATTGATTGTTTTATTGTTTATTGTTAGAGGTGGGGTGAAACCAGCAGGATTTAGGCACAATTTAAAATACAGTCATCCCAACTGATGTTTTGGCATGTCCATAGGCTCTATGGATATACAGAGCAATATGTTCTGTCAGCTTTTATTTAACTACATTTGTGAGGGTGCCTTGGAGTGGGCTCCTCTGCAGAGTAACTCGTGACCTTGGCAGACAAGGTGCCATGGGAGCTCTTGCCCTGTAAATCTGGTTATCTGTGCACGTCACAGATAAGACCCAGGCTTTGCAATGCCCCTTGACTGAACGAGTGACATTAATTCCATTAACTCTGGGCAAAAGGAGTGCTTGTATTGACAATTGGAATTGGGAGGGAGGGGTTATGTGTCTTCCCCCACCAATATTTGGCTTGGAAATATTAAGCGCTTAATCCAGAGAATAGAAAGATTTTAGTGGAATTAAACAACAACAAAAAATATATATATTTCCTTTAGCTTTACTCTGATAATTGATATCTAATGAGATTAATTAAAACAAAAGGGGCAAGAACCCCCCCAGTGTTTGACAGGCAGAGAAATGCTGGGTTCAGTTTGGTCAGACCCAGGTGCTGGTGATCATCCATATAACAGGGAAGGGTTTGTTCTCAGTGCTCCCTGCCCCTGTAACCACCCCGACCTGGGCAGCAATTCCCTATTCCCTATCCCATTATCTCCCATTATCCCCTCTCTGGGCTGGGGGCTCTGGGAGGCACCGCTGGGCACTGAAACCCCTCCTGATTTTGGGAGCTGGAGGGGCTCTGCTCCCAGCCTGGCCTCAGCTGCACATCCCCTGCTCCTCCCCTGCACATCTCCCTGCGTTTCCAGCTCCTCTCCAGCCCTTCCCTCAGGATGTTCCACTCGTGAAGCAGCTTCTACATTTTTGGGGCTGTCCCTCTGAGAAGCTGGGACACAGAATCCTGGGATGGCTCAGGCTGGAAGGGACCAGAGTGGCACAGCAGTGTGTCCATGTGGCTCTGGGATAACCCCAGCGAGGAGAGCCCACAGCCTCCCTGGGCTCTGCTCAGGGCAGAAGTTGTGATTCCTGTGCCAGGGAATTTCTGGGCTCAGTCCCTGCCTGTGGCTGTGGGGACATTGCTGGGCCTGGAGCAGAGCCTGGGCCCTGCTCTGCCCCTCCCTGCACACAGGGACACACAGGGACAGCCAGGGACCCCCAGAGACACACAGGGACAGACAGGGACAGCCAGGGACCTCCAGAGACACACAGGGACAGACAGGGACNGGACCCCCAGAGCCCCCCAGGGACACTTAGGGACAACCAGGGACACTCAAAGACACCCAGGAGCCCCCAGAGACACCCAGAGACACCCAGAGACACCCAGGGACATTCAGGGACCCCCAGGGACACCCAGGGCTGGGGGCTCCTCTCCAGGCTGAGCAGCCCCAGCTCCCTCAGCCTTTCCTGGGCACAGACAGAGGGACAGGGTCCCTTGGTCCTTTGCTGGATGGCAGTGCCCATTCCCAGCTGTCACATTATGGCTAAAAGTAATTATTTCTCACAAAAACACTTTTCATTCTGTGCTCCCCCCCAAACATGGAGTGCACCATGGAAATCCCTTAATGCGAGTGCCCCTCTGCCATTCAGGAGCAGCCTACAACAAACTCCTGTGGAGATGTTTCCAGAAATCTCTCTGGGTGCAGGATGCAGCTCACATGGTGTGAACGTTGGGATGTGTTTGAGGTACCACTCTGATCAGAGTTCAGTTCCAGAGGTGCTGCTCTGGCCTGGCTTTGTTTCAGATGTTTGAACAAACCCCCTCAAGCCGCCAGTGCACAAGAGCTTTGACAAACCAGCTCCAGCCCACCCTGCCCTGAGCTGGTTGCATCTCCTGGCCCCTGCTCTGTTTTGCTGCCAGGGCCCTGGCAGGACAGGCAGAAGGGAAATTTGCTTCCATCAGGACTGGGATCACGGATCAAACCCAGCCACAGCAGCAATTTAAACCAAGAGGCCTCTCTGTGAGCAGCTGAGACATCCCACACCTCCTGCTTTAAACCTCTCCTGGAGGTGTTTCACCTCCCAGAGGGTGGCAGGCTGGATGATTAGAAGTAATAATAATAAAGTTCTGCTGCAAGATGCTCCCCTTGTTTAAAATAACCACCTCCTGCAAAATCCACAGTCAGGCTAGGAAATAATTAGGGTGATATTTATTTCTTTCTGTTCTTTCTCTCCTTAAAGAATGGTAATTATAGTTGAGGATATTGCCCCACAGTTACAAATAACTTGCTGAATTTTCCTGTGAAAATGGGTTTTGGTTGTGGCTACTCAGATGGGAGCTCAGCACGTAACAGGGTTTGAGAACAGTGGAAAAAAAAATGAGCTGCTAAATAGCAGTGCTGTTTGTGAGGAATATATAAATAAGTGGCTGTTACACAGCAGGATGATGCACGGAGCAACACGGAGTAATATATTGGCTTATCTCCTGGTAATGGCTCAATAATTGTGATAACATCAGAAATCACTAGCACTCCTTGCTGAGAAATTACTTGTTACCATCCTCTTGTTTAAATACGGCTGGGAGAGTTCTGAAATTATTTTCAGCACTGTTTGGAGGTTTCCCCTCATTTAACCTTCCAGATTCTACTTATAAAAATAAAAAGCTTAAATTCTTGGTGATACCTTCCCCATGCTGAGTTGCCTTTTGTACATCTTCCCAGCTGGGTGTAATATCGAGTGGGTTTTATTTTATCTTTTTAGTGTCTTAGGAAGATCCAGTACCTTGTCTTGTAAAATGTGCAGGGGGAAAAGAAAGGTATTAATGGCTAATAAGAAATAATCTGTAGTTAACACAGCTCATCCTTTCTTTCATGCTCTGGCATGATCTTGTTGCTTTTGAATGTTGGATTATCAAACTGCAGAGTTTGGGGTGATGGAGGAGAATGGTTTGTGAACCTCTTTGTGTCTGAATAAAGAATTATCTGCTTTAGTGGAATTTCCTGTGAAAATTAATCCCACCTAGGAGGTACCTGGGGGTCCTCTGGTCCCAAGAGATCAAAATATATGAGTGTTCATTCAGCAACAGCAGAAATGTTTCTCCAGCTTGAGAACTTTGGAACACTGCTCTTTGTTGCTAATGTTTCACAGCACGTGCAGAAGGTAAAAACGTCTAGTTTGGGGAAAATGAAGCTGAAAACAATTTCCAAAGTGTTTGTGTTGGTCCTGCCCACGTGCTTAGGAGATATCTCGGGTAACTGTGGCCTCAGTCAGGGAAGGGTTTGTCCCCAGAGCGTGCTGGGCACTGAACAGGCTCTTCAGGGAATGGGCACATCCCCAGGGTGGCCAGAGCTCCAGGAGGGTTAAAGCAACGCTCTCAGGGATGGGCTGGGATTTTTGGGGTGTCCTAGGCAGGGCCAGGAGCAGGACTGGAGGATCCTGGTGGATCCCTGCCAACCCTGGATATTCCATGATTCCACAGCAGTCCCAACCACCGTTAAATACTGGCACTGCCTAAATTAGTGACAACCAGCGTCCTGTGCTGATAGACTGGCACAAGTGAGGGGCTTTGAAGGAATCTGTTAATTAAAAGGGAATTTTGTCCATTGGAAGTCCTTCAGGACTGTTGGGTTTGGGGTTTTCTTCTATTCTTGGACCTCTCTGGTTTCCTCATGTATTTTATCAAGGGAGAGGGGAGGGAAGGAACACAGGTGACACCAACCAGGTACGGGGGGAGTCCTAAGGGACAGAGGACACTTGGATGGCCCAGTGCCTTTCCAGGGGTGGGGAGCATCTTTTGAATCCTGCCAACCACTGAGTGCCCTTCTGGAATGGCAGGGCTGACAGGCAGCACTCATCAGGGGTCAGGATGTGGAAATGAGGAATGATTGACAAACCTGGCAGGGAATCACCTGAGAGGGGCCTGGGATATCTGGGACACATCCCAACATCGGAATGAATCCATGTATGTAAAAGGTGGAGTGAGGGAAGGGGCAGAGTCATTCCCAGAGGGTGTTGATGATTTGGCAGGTCAGGGTGGGCTCTGGTGGTGCCTGCTCCACAGGAGCCACGAGACTTTACCCTGACAAAACCCCTGGAGACACGGAGGGACAGCACAGCCGGAAATCACCCTGGCACTTTGGCTTCCTGCCATTCCTTTACTGCCTCCTGCTAATTTCTGCATGGCATTGCCTGATGGCTCTTGGGAGAGCGGGCGGCTCCATGAATGCTGCCCTTTATTCCCAACACAACTGCCGGGTTTTATTTCATTCCCTTCACGATAAGGCTCCCCCTGATATTCACATGACACCCCCTGTGAGCTGGAGCTGGGTGAGGAGAGGCCAAAGGAGCCTTTCTTGTGGGAGTTTGGGCTAATTTGGGTGTGTTTCCCTGCAGGGGGAATCCCACATTCCTACAGGTCCCAGAGAAATCCTCTCATCCCGTTCCCCATCAGAGAGGCAGCAGCAAGGACAGAGATCTGGTGGCTCCCTGCTGCTGCTGCTGGGGGCTAAAATAAACCCTCCACTGCACACTGGAGTGGAAAACGTGGAATTCTAGAGCTGCTCCAGGCAGCCAGCAGGATGGAGGGAGCTTTCTGGGAGAATGGAATGAACGAGACGAGAGTAAAACGCCCATTCAGAGGTGTGGGTGTGAGGAGGGAGGGATGGAGAGGGAAAATCCAGCTGAAAGGAGCAGAAATATTCCCAGCTAAGTGGCTCACTCTGTTTTCCATGAACCAAAGTAGAGACCCATGTTGGGTATATGATTTAATTTACAGAAATCTGAAGTTTTTTGTATAATTAGGGGCTTTACTGTGACATTAGCAGCGTAAAATGCAATGTTTAAGAGGCTTTGTCACCTGCATGATGTGTGCTCCCCTCCTGCAGAGCACCAGCTCATTCTGCTGTTCCACCCTGCTAATTTCTTCATTTCTACTGAGTTTGGTATTTAAATATCTGCCAACTCTCTGAGTTCCAACAAGCATTGGCATGAGTAATGAGTCAAATGTTAGAGCAGCATTATTCTTTGACAGTTCTAAAAGGATTATATAACTCGAATTTTAAATAATATTTTTGAAATGTGTAATTTAAAAGGTCCTCGTGTTCTGTAAATGGTTTAATTTTTCATCCCGTTTAATTGACACTGCAAAAGAATCATTAAGTCAATGCTGATTAAAGCAGCACTTTTACGGATCAAACTCTCTTTGGGGAGAAATTCAGTCACCGTGAAAGAGATATAGACTTGTTTTTTGGGGATGCTGCAAGAGAAGAAGGAGCTGAAAAGGCTTTTCAATAAATCTCATTTAATCTGGAACCTCCTTCCAAGGCCAAGGCACCTCAAGGGTCAGCAGTGGATAGTGTGGAAAAAACCCTTGGTGATTTTACAGGGTGCTTGGGAAGGAGGGAGGGTTTCAGCCCAATCTGAGCCAGATTCTGAAGGAGTGAGAATATAATCAGGTTATTAATTGTATCCTCATGGGGATATTCAGCTGCTTCCTTTTTTGTGTAGTAAACTTCTGTACCCTGCAAAATAAATCAGGAAAGTTGCTTGGGTTCATGTTGGATTTCAAAAGGGCATCCATGGGATCGTTGCTGTGTTTATTTTGACTAAAAATTATAATGTTTAAATCTATGGTAGGTCCTGAAATGGGAAATAGCACCTGGGTATGTTTTGTTTTTTAATTCTTTCCAGTCCTCTTAAGTAATATCCTTGTTTGAGTGGTTTTTATTCCTTTTGAAGCTGGATAAACATTATCCCATTATCCCATCCTGTGGAAAAGGGGAATGGTGTCAGTACAGATTCAACTGGATGAATTTCACTTCAAATCTTATTGTACATTCAAATGTGGGTGCCAGATATTTATGTTTTAAATCATCTGTTCAGGAGGTTCTGTGTAAGATGTGACCTTTACTGAAAATAAAATATGTAGGAAATTCCAAGTTCTGGGAAACATCAGTAGAGCAAGTTGTGTAAAAGATCCTGGAAAGGAGAAATAAAAGAAATCAGGAACTAAGGGATGATAAATAGAGAAAAACAAGCATTAAAATACATCAGGTCAGGAAACTGTTGCTCTAAGAGGGTTTGTGATAACATGGAATTGGGAAAGGGTGGGATTCCAATAAAAATTAAACCTGCAAAGTCAGGAATGTCCCAGAGAAGATAAATAATTAGAAATAGGAGTAGATTATCTAAGAAGGGAATATGTCTCAGCTTGAAAATTCACTCCACGTTTCTATGATGTAGACATAATAACCAAACTTTAAGTTTTATTCCATTAAGTTGCCTTAAGTGATATCTCTGCTAAAAAACACGTGCAACCCAAACTTAAAAAAATCACTAAACCAAAGGTACAATATTATCAGAGAGAGGAAAAAGCCATTTTAGAACAGGTTTGTGAAACATAAATTTAACAACTAAATAGTCTCTAAGTTCTCAAACCTCTCAGTGAAACAATTTAGCAAAAGCTTGGAAAAACTTCTAACATGTGGAGAAGTGGAAAACAAAGGTTTGGCACTAAATTTCGTGGCCATTGATGATAAAGAAATTTTCCAGTCCTTAGGAAATTCTGGAGAATCTGGTGGCTCCCAGGCCACATTTGCTCAGCTGGTGTCATGAGCAATAATAATTATAAAGCAAAATCACTGGCTCCAAATCCACAATATCCCCACAGAAATGGAGAAATCTGGGTGAAGTGTCAGCACCTACAAGGAAAAAAGGCTGATTGCAACTGGAGAAAATTAGTCCTTCCCTAAAGATAAGGGAACCAGATTCTGCACATCTCTCTCTCCCCTGCTGGCCCCAGGTCCCACTTTATCACATTCCCTAATCCAGATTTCTCCTGAGCTACTCTCCCTACGTGCCCACTTTTCACAGCAGCTTTAACATTTTCATTCATCCCTTTCCACACCCCAATTCCTTGGCTGCTCCCACAGGGAGGCTGAGGAGTCACATCCAGATGATCTCCTGCCTGGACCATTCCCATGGAAATTCCTGGAAATTTTCCACTTCCAGGTGGAGCAGTGGCCCCTTCAGCAGCCCTCTGTGAAGTCTGGGGGATGCACATCCAGTCTGGACCATTCCCATGGCAATTCCTGTGGGATTTTCCTTTTTCAGGTGGAGCAGTGGCCCCTTTGTGAAGTTTGGGGGATACACATCCAGTCTGGACCATTCCCATGGCAATTCCTGTGGGATGTTCCTTTTTCAGGTGGAGCAGTGGCCCCTTCAGCAGCCCTCTGTGAAGTCTGGGGGATGCACATCCAGTCTGGACCATTCCCATGGAAATTCCTGGAAATTTTCCCCTTCCAGGTGGGGCAGCGGCCCCTTCATCAGCCGTTCGTGAAGTATGAGGCATCACACCGAGCTGAGCTCCTGCCTGGATCATTCCCTTGGAGGTTCCTGTAGGATTTTCCCCTTCCAGGTGGAGCAGTGGCCCCTTCATCAGCCATTTGTGAAGTTTGCGGCATCACATCCAGCTGAGCTCCTGCCTGGATCATTCCCATGGAAGTTCCTTTAGGATTTTCCCCTTCCAGGTGGGGCAGCGGCCCCTTCATCAGCCGTTCGTGAAGTATGAGGCATCACATCCAGCTGAGCTCCTGCCTGGGGACCATTTTTATGGAAATTCCTGGATATTTTCCATTTTATTGGAGNTTTGAGGGTCTCAGCCAGCTGAGCTCCTGCCTGGATCATTCCCTTGGAGGTTCCTGTAGGATTTTCCCCTTCCAGGTGGAGCAGTGGCCCCTTCATCAGCCATTTGTGAAGTTTGGGGGTCACATCCAGCTGATCTCCTGCCTGAGGACTATTCCCATGGCAATTCCTGGAAATTTTCCCCTTCCAGGTGGAGCAGTGGCCCCTTCAGCAGCCCTTTGTGAAGTTTGGGAGTCACATCCCGCTGAGCTCCTGCCTGGATCATTCCCATGGAAGTTCCTGTAGGATTTTCCCCTTGCAGGTGGAGCAGTGGCCCCTTCAGCAGCCCTTTGTGAAGTTTGGGAGTCACATCCCGCTGAGCTCCTGCCTGGGGACCATTTTTATGGAAATTCCTGGATATTTTCCATTTTATTGGAGCAGTGGCCCCTTCAGCAGCCCTTTGTGAAGTTTGGTGGTCACATCCCGCTGAGCTCCTGCCTGGGGACCATTCCCATGAAGGTTCCTGTAGGATTTTCCTTTTTCAGGTGGATCAGTGGTCACTTCAGCAACCCTTACAGCTGCAGCAGGATCCTTCCTCCCCTTCCTCATTCCCAGCTCGTCCAGCTGAGCAGAATTCGAGGAACCCCAGCAGGAATCTCCTGCAGCAGGAGCGAGCTGGGGAGCGCAGGCAGCGAGGGGAGCCTCGAGCTCAGCCCTGGATCCAGATGGAAAGCTCCATCCATCAGCGCCCTGCTGATGGCCCTGACTCCTCTGCTGACTCCCCTGTCAGATGCATTTGTTTTACGAGCCCGGAGCTCAGCCAGCCTCAGCCCCAGCTCCCACGGGCTCCCTGCAGGATCTGATGCTCTGCTGGGGCCGTGCCAGAGCGTCTGCGCGGCGTCTTCCCGTCCTGCTGCCGCACGGAGCAGCCTGGCACGGCTGGGAGGGAGGCCAAGTGAGCCCAAATAGTGCATCAGTCCACAGAACATTAACTGTGACTTCAGCTGTTCCTGTGCAGGGGAGCAGGCCAGGCCTTGGGAAAGGGAGGGGATTTTTTAAGCGTCTTTCCGAACCAGGTGTGGGGACAGAATGTTTTGAGGGCAGGTGAGGGCAAGGGTGTTTCCAAAATATCTGAGGGCCAGTTGTGACCAAGGTAGATTGAAAAAGGCCTTGGATGGGATGGGCTGTTTGTTCCATTTTCCTCATCACTTAAAAAATCCCTAATTTTCCCTGCTGAGGTTTTCTCTCAGTGCAGTTTATTATCTCTTTAGAGAAGAGACAAAAAATCCTTTCCTCTTCTTTACAAGAATTTGGGATTCAGGCACCTCTATTGGCTCTCCTGTTAATCCCTATCCTTTCGTAGGGGGCTGACAAACCTAACTTTTGAAATGGGTTCTATTTTAATTGTTTTGAGCAAGTATAAGGAGCACATAAATACAGAATATTTTAGTGAATATTTTGCATCCAGGGCAGTTATGCCCATTTTGAGCATCTTCCCACCACGGCTCTTGTCCGTCCATGGTATTTGTTTTGCTCTCTAACAAGTCCTTGAGTACAATTTTTAATGTATTTACCTGCAGAATTCATTGTCAGTATTTTAGGCAGACTGAAATTTCCATTGTTGGGAAGAGCTTTCAGGTCAGCATTAGGATTCATCCAGAGCTTCCTGAGTCTTGAGTTTCCTCACGAAACCACCGCTCCTCACTGAATTTTTGGATATAAAACCAACCAAAAAAAACATTTAAAAAACTCTAAAACTCTACTGGAAAAATCTGAACAATTCTATGGAGTCTGTGAACTCCCTTGTCCATCTCAGAACTTTGGCTGCTGCTCTTGTGGAGTCCCAAGTCCCAAAATCTTGTTGTGTGCTGCCATTTTAAGGAGCTGCAGGGGATTCAGGAGTCTCCATCCAGCACAGGATCCACGTGCTCCCTTCTGCCTCCTGCTTTTTTTGTAGCCTTCCCACAATAAAACTTCTGGAGGAAACAGCTGATATCAATCCAATCTTAATGGCTCTAAAAACGTGGCTACAAAGCCTTGCACGAGGGAAGTGGGATCTGGGAAAACTCAGCCTTGACTGTTGCTGCAATAATTTAGCAACTTTTATGTTCAATCTTTATTTCCCATTTGCCATTTGTGTTGTATTTTGCCATTACTAATTTATAATAAATTGCTGCCTTGGAAGCATTATTAAAGATACAAAAAACATCCTCTTACTTTCCTTTAAGGTTTGGAGATGTCCAAAATATTTTCACTGATTCGTGTGCATGAGATGCTGCTGAAAAATCCAACTTCCTTTTTTCCCCTCTTCTTATTGTTTTGATATTTTATTTAACAGCTCGAGTTTGCTTCTATTTCAGAAAAGCTTTATTTTAGCTTTTTGTTGAGAATCCTATCTAAACACTTTCGCTTTAGGGTGTATTTTTTTTGGGTAAAATATTTCCTGGAAGAGAAATTTGGAATAGGAGCACATATGGCCTGCTTAGGATCTGATTTTCAGCGTTGCTCAGGGTAAGAAGAGAGGCAGAGCGGGATGAGAGAAATTTGGTGGCCACGGAGTTCCTGTCGGGCTGGAGCTGGGACGTTTCAGCCCTTATCAAAGTTGGGAGAGCAGCTCCAGCCCAGCCACGGGAGGGATTGGATCGATAGCTGGCAAAGAGCCTGAAGGTCAGATAAAGTACTTAGGCAGGCAGGATGCCAGGCTAAAGAGATGTCAAGAAAATCAATTAGATCCTAAAGAAAGAGCAGCAAGCTAACTAAAAATCCAATCTTGAAAGGCTCTTGATATTTCGAAGCCAGCTTATTACTGTTCCTATATCTTTATCTGGCTAATAAAATTACCTTTGTTAAGCAATTAAAACCAGACTTGGGTCAGCCCAGGCGAGCACAGATGGGCCTGGGAACACCTGTGTGGGACCAGACTGGGGACAGCTACCAGGGGGAGATGGAATGGAGCAGATTTGGGGGCTGAGAGTGACACCAGGGTGATTCAGCTGCCCTCCTCCTCCTCCTCCTCCTCCCCATCGATCCCTTTGCCTTTGTGCTCTTGGCACACGTCTGGGAGACTTTCTCCCCCGAGTGGTAATGGAAAAACGGAGTCTTGGAGTTTGTCTGCTGGTGCCAGGGAGTTTGCTTAATAAATTATGGCTGTCTGAAGTCAATAAAGAGAGAAGGGAAGGGAAGGTGCGGGAAGGGAAGGTGCGGGAAGGGAAGGTGCGGGAAGGGAAGGTGCGGGAAGGTGCGGGAAGGTGCGGGNGAACAGTGCGGAAAAGACACAAACATTCCTCATCTGTGTGAAGCACAGCATCATTCCCACCGGGCAAACCACTTCCAGAAACACATCTGGATCAGCCACAGGGGGCTTTGTGCCCACAGCCACTCCTGGGAGTCCTCCCTGAGCCCAGGCTCTGCATCCACACATGCAGGGGCTGCTCGGTGCTCAGCCTTCCCTCACCTTCACAGCCTGGCCTCAGGTGGGATGGATTCCCTCAGCCCCGGCTGATGGAGGGAGCAGGCACAGCCCGTCAGGAAGCATCAGGCTCAGGGGCTCTCCTGCACTCAGCTCCATCCTGCTGCTGCTTCCCAGCTCCCCACAAAGTCTCTCCACTCTCCCTTTGCAGGGCCCGCCTGCCCTCGGGCGACACTCAGGGTTTCGTTTCCTAAATGCTGTGATTATTATTTCATGGGAAGCCAGCTGGAGGCGAGGCTGGGGGAAGTGGGGCTGCTTTTCAGGCAAACTGCTCGCTTGGAGGTCAGCATAGTAAAGCTGGGAGAGAAGGAAAATACTGGGAAGCATCCAAAAGCCTGGGATGGAGGATTGTGTCTCCTCTCCTCTCCTCTCCTCTCCTCCAAACCACAGTGGTGGGAAGGAGCAGCATTTAATTGGATTAGCAGCTGGAAAATTGGACTTTGTCAGCTTTTCCAGGATGGGATTTCACCTCCTTTGTGCAGGACTGAGCAGCAGCTGAAGGTTCTTTTTGCTCCTGTTGATGTGTTCATGGAATCAGAGTCATGGGATGGTTTGGGATGGAAGGGACCTTAGATTTCATCCAGTTCCAACCCCAAAATTCCAACGTGCCACCCTCCAGGTTGTGTTTGGTGACGTGTTGGTGTCACTAGCCAGGGTTTGGGCTGACTGATAAATGCCAATTTTTGCTCTGAAAGGGATGGATATTTCCACACAGCTTTTATTTCTTGTATTTTGACAATTTTGGATGTTAAGCAGATGCTGGAAACATAAATCTTGTGGGCTGTCCACCCATATGGGAATGTGGATGGGAATGTGGGCATGGACATCTGTCCCCCTCACATTGCTGGGACAAACTCCCAGAACAGAAATAATAGTAATAATAATAATAATAAAAAATCCTTTCTTCATTCTGACCTTTCGTGGAGACACAGAATTCAATACATATTAATGAAATCAACAAAACCTGTCTGTACATAATTAATAAGGTTATTTATTTTATTCAGGGCCTTACTGGATGACTGAGGAATCAGAATGAGAAAGGGCACAAATAATGACAATAGAAATCTGATGTGTCACTGAGGAAAGGGCTCAGGGTCTTAATTTCTTGCTTGTTTTTCTGCTCAGATGAATTTTGTGATAACCTCGACCTAGAGTTCCAGCACATGCACCAGGTTTTAATTAATAGGAGCCTTTTTGTTGCCCATGATCTCACAAACAAAATATTATAGGAAATAAGTGGTGTAGGACCTGTCACAATTCCTGTCCAAGCCCTTGGTCTCCTTGCCAGGACAGATCTGTAACGTTCTTGTCAGTATTCATTAGGATTATTTTCTTATTCAAATCCAGATTTAATTGGCCTATAAATGAATCCAGTACCAAAGGATATGAAATCTTTCAGAATCTGAAAATGTTTCATTTTGAAATCTTAAAACCAATAAACAAAATCAAACCATTTCCACAACAGCCTCCATTTCCTCCAGCTGTGACCTGCACTGGACAATGCTTCTCAAATGTCCAAATTTAATATTTATAAATAAAAACACGAATTTCCCCTCCTCTCTGCCTTTCCCCAATATCTGTGCATTTCCCACAGGACCAGCTTTATTTGAATGAGCTGTTTTTTCAGGAAGCTGGTGAGGAACTCCACGTATTTCCCCTACATAAATACAAATATCTGTGTGTGTGAGCAGAGAAGAATTGCAAGCAGCAGACAAAATAATGCTTTTGGAGAGTGGTGGCAGTGATGTATGCACAGAAAATTGGGAGGATTTGTGTGAAATCCTTTGTATTATTCTGGTGATCAAATGTAAATCTTTATAGAGAGTGAAAGTCCCCTGTAATTGATATTAACCCGGAGCCAAGCCTTCCATGGGAAATGGGGAGAAGGCAATTAAATTAGGAGTAATCATTTAATTATTACCTTTTTGAAAATTAGTAGATACTCCTGTCTTATTTGGACTTTGCAAACTTGTGGGTTTTATAAATTTCAAGTGGCTCTGAAAGCTTAGGACATAATTTAGTGCTGACAGTTTTGGTCTCTGCTTCATCCATAAGCCCTGGGGAATTCCTGCTGGGCCAGGGCCACGAGGTATCACTGGAAAATATTTCTTTTTTTTTTTTTTTTTCCAGTTTAATCACTTTCCACAAAGAGATTTTTTTTTTTTTTTCTGCAAAGAAAGCAGGTATTTTAGGGTTACAAAAATATAACCATGTGGGAAAGTCTGTTCTGGCAGTGACAATCTGATTTCCTCACCTCTAAGAGGATGCACAGATAACCAAGCTCTTGTCAGCTGTTCCACCTGAAGTGCAAGACCCCTCTCCAAGCCAGACCAGGGTTACCAGCAGGAAGGAAACCAGGAGATTCCTGCCTGGCTTTGTGCTTTTCCAACTCCTACAGGCATATTGTGCCACTGAGCGTGCGAAAGTTAATTCAGATTTTTTCTTGCAATTCTCCGAATTGTTTGGGTGCTTTGGCACAAGAATTCACCAATTAAGAAACAAGCAAAAAGACTTTTAAATAAAACTCACCACATTTGTTCAAGTCATTGAAAAGCAGGAAATTACTGTTGCTCTCCAAAAAGCAGCTGTGTGTATACAGTGACATTTTATTTAATGATTGAAATTATAGTATAAATACACATTGTATTACTGGTTGTTCTCATTTTACAATGCTGCAAAAGGGCTTGAGCAGAGATGTCAGCTCAGCCAGCCAGGCTTTCTCCAGGAGCAGCAGCAGCCCAGACCTTGATGACATTAAAAAATATCAATTGGTTTTTAAATCCTGATGTTGGAAATATTTTATATTTCCTTTTTGAATCTTCCCATCGTGGAAGTTGGGCTGCTGCTCCCTTGGTGTGACTTTCTGTTGGTGTTTAATATTAAGGTGAAAAATAACGTTTTTGGGGTTGTAGAACAAAAATATCAGAATGGTTTGAGTTGGAAGGGAACTCAAAACTCATCCAGGGCCATGGGCAGGGACAGTCCCAGGGTGCTCCAGCCTGGCCTTGGACACTTCCAGGGATCCAGGGGCAGCCACAGCTTCTCTGGGCATCCCCTCCCTCACAGAGATACATTTCTTTCTTCCTGATATCTCGTCTAAATATCTCCACTTTTAAATTAAAGTTGTTCCCCCTTGTCAAAAAAAAAAAATAAAAATCACTGTCCCTTTTTTTTTATATGCCTTCTTCAAGAACAGGAATGTTGATGTTAAAATTATAAGAAAAAAAAGAAAATTCCAGGGTGCAGTGGGTTTGCTAATTTGAAATTTTCAAATCAAGAGCAAAGCAGGTTTAAACTTGAAAGTAATAAAAACTTAATTAACTAACACTGAAAGAAAAAAAACAAGAATTAGAATGAAACCTTCAGAACGCTCTTCCTTCCTCCCCACACTTTTTTTATTTCTTACTGACAATGTATAGAAAGCAATACTCAGAATTTTCAGTTAGTTTTTCACTTCTAAAATAGTCTTTCTTCAGTTCACTTAGGGAGGGAAGAATCTCTCGTTTGCCATAGAAAATTCTCTTACAAGAAAATAATTCTCTCATGGCTTCAATCTTTATGAACAGCAGCCACCTGGAAAATTTGTGTTCATGAAGCTTTTTTCATGTTTTCATGCTTACAGTTTTTTTATAGCTGTGTTTCTGGACTATATTGATGGGGTTTTAAAAAAAATAAAATTAAAGATAAACCATTCAAAGCAAAGGTTCTCTGTATTTATCTTTAAGATCATCTTATCTAGGAGAACAGGGTTCTGTGGCTCCTCCAACAACCCCTGGAGTTGCTGCAAACTCCAGCAGAGCTGAAATGGCAGAGGCAGCTCCTCCCTGAGCCTTGGTTTATTCAGTGATGGCAAGTGCCTGAAATGGTGCAAGGATTATCAGCCTTGGAAACAAAATGTGGCTGGGCCTGTTGTGGAGTTTCCTGCTCAGGAAGGGACCTGGAGATGAGTGGGAGAAGCTCCCAGAATCTCAGAATCTCTCAGAAGAAGCAGCAGTTGGGCTGGAGGCCTCCATCCCTGCAGAGAGAGCTCCTGAACGGGCTGGGAAAATTAAAAATGGATGGGGGACGTGGTTCATGCCTGATGAGCAATGAACTGAGAGCACTCGTTGTGGCATTAAGGTCAGGCTGTATTTTAATTAGAGAGAGGGTAGGAAACGATCTAATTACCTGCATGGCTCTTCCAGAGAGAGAATGAACAACTTTGTGCAGGTGGAGGTGGCCAAGGCTGGCTTGGCACTGGGCTGGGAGCTGATGGAGCCCAACCCTGCTCCTCTGGAAATGTGTGCTTGGTGGGTTCAGAAAGAAACAGGAAATTCTGGGGGATCTGGAGAGTCAGTTCTATGGGGAGCAATGCTCTAACTATTAAAATCATAACTTTCTAGAAATAAATATTAAAGAAATAAATATTTAAGACCCATTTTGCACCATGAGGATGGAAATTTTCTAATTGATTTAAGGGCATCTTATTGATTGTTAAGAGCTAAGGCGTTTCAGTCCTTGGTTATATAAATGTTTGAACTCTTTTTGGCTTGTATATCTGAAATGCAGAAGAAATCTCTTGCCTGTTTTTCAATCTGGAGAGCTCAAAGATGTTACTTGTGGTTAATTTTCCAGCCAAGAGGATTTCAGTCATGTGAGAGAAAATGACACCGATTTTATTCAGCCCATCAGCACTGATAATACACTTGGAGAGAACCATCTGCATTGATGGGATTGTATTTATGTACAGCTACACATAAATCAATTTCTTTTTCCTGAACCACCACTTGGTGAGATTTTTTTCGGGGTATTTGGGATTAATTTTATTGTTGTTCTAGGAGAGGAAAGATAAGGACCAGTCTGTAATATTGGAAAACAAGAATACATCAGCTTCGTTTTAAAATGCTTCGTTGGCTGGGGATTCAGAGTGAAAACAATCTGAGTTATGTCTTGAAGATGGGTAAGGAAATGATTAAGTGACTCTATTTCTATGCAGATTGGGGCTACGTAATTAAATACCTACTTACAGACAAAAGCAGAGATGAAATTGCTTCCTCAGTTCAGAGAAAAAAATAATAGGAAGGGCTATAAAATGGTACGAATAAAGAAATAAATGGGAGCAGTAAATGGCCAGTCAATAGGGGGTTTTGGAATTAGAAAGGGTCAAGCCAACCTGACCTTCTAGTCTATTTTTAAGTTTTCTGAGAGTTAGGCTGAAAAAGAGACTGGAATAAACCTAAACCTAAATAAAACATTTGAAGTGAGGCTTGTTTGAAATGTTGATTAAGAACTATAAATCATTATCTGGCACACATTAAATAGGTTGAGCAGGCAACTATCTGGTTTCAAAGAGGAGCTGAAAGAGATGATAACTGAGAGATAAATTCCTGGTGAGGAAACTTTTGTGTTGGTTCTGGACATTTCTATCAATGACCTAGGAAGAAGCAAGAAATCATCACTGGGCATCAGCAAACCCCCAATAAATGGCTTTATGGAGAGATTATGTATTCTTTATGTGGAGAAGATGATGCATTGGTCTTATCAGAATTGTGCACTGGCCTCATCCATAATAAAGGCTGTGGTGTATAAAACATTGAGCAGACAGAGGCGTGGTGCAGGCCAGCAGGAGAGGCTGGAGCCGAGCAAAGCCGAGGTGCACGCGTCCCAAATGTGATCAGTCACTGTCCTCATGGGCTCTGGGTGCTGTGCCACGCTGCTTTTGATTTTTATCTCCCTGCTGTCTGGTTTCCAAGCAGGGGATCTGCTGCGCTCCCAGGCCTTTGGGTGGCTGAGGGTGGAGATATCAAATTAAATGTGGAGCTGGAAACGCTGAGCACCTCCTTCTTCACTGCCTGGCAGGAGGCTTTGCAGCCCTGTTGCCCTGATTTTTCAGGTTTTCCTGAGGCACTTTCTAACTTGCTGTTTTCACAGCCTTCAGCTTCTTTTCTCACACACACGGCGTCTTTATCAAAGGTCTGCTTTGATAAAACAAGGTTGTTTCCACACTTTCTCTTGGTGTGGAAAACAGCTGATGGGCAGTTGTCCTGACCAACGGGATGGGAGAGGTGTCAGCCTTCTCCTCCAATCCCATGTCTGTGTGGAAATACTATAAATATGGAGTCAGATGTTTTAATAAATACTTCTTCTCAAGGAAGTGTCCGTGTGTGTCCTTTCATGTCCCACAGCGACACAGTCCTGCCCTTGGCTGTGCTCAGGGAATCTTTTGGTGCTCCCCAAAGGGTTTTTAATGAATCAGTGGAGAGCTGCATGTTTGTAGGAAGGAGTAATGCAGGTGGAAAGATCAGGGAACAACTCTGCAATAAATTCTGAATAAATGAACATTGCCCCTTACAACTAAGGACAGTAAGATGCCTTTGGCCTGGGAGTGGGTCTGAATATGCTGTGGGTTTAAAAAGGGGGTTTGAAATTGTGTTTGGGGTCTGAAATATGGAAATATTGCCTGGTTCCCTGTGTGTCCTGCATCCCTCCCTGCCCCTCCGTGTGCTCCTGTGGCATCAGCTGCAGTGCTCAGCGGGGCCATCCTGACCCTCACCCCACTATCCCTGTTCCTTTCCTACCTCACTCCTCATTCCCAATCCCAGGTGATTTCACAGAATTCCAGGCTGGTTTAGATTGGAAGGAATCTTAAAGCCCACCCCATTCCCCCCCCTGCCACAGGCAGGGACATGTCCCACCATCCTGGGGTGCTACAAACCCCATCCGACCTGGCCTTGGGCACTTTATATCCATCACCAGCTTATATTTCAATATTATTCAGTAACACAGGAGTCAGGAGTGGAGAAAACGCTGTTTCCTCAGAGTTTTCCCTTTTTGGTAGCAGTGCTGAGTACACAGGACTTTGTGCTCAGTGGTTTTCTGGGCATTCCCTCCTGCATGGAGCAGACACGGATCTGGCTGGCTGAGGGCTCTCCTGAGAGCTCCTTCCTTGCACCCGTGGCATTAATTCAGCTGCCTTCGTGTGGCTGCTTTCCTCCTGGACCATCTGATGGATTCTGCAAGCTGCCTGCTGAGGCACTGTGTCTGCATTGTTCCACGGAGAGCGCTGCCAGTCCTGCTGGATTTATATCCCCGATTTCCTGGATGCTGAGCTGGTTTCCATTATAATTCAATGTCCTGCCTCCATCCCTCTGGTCGGGGTGCACGGCACGGAAATTGTTTATGTTGTGGAATTACCTTCTGACAGTGATGCATGAGGAAATTATTCCAAAAAACCCTTGAAAAATACGGTGTATGCTGCAAGAAATTCAGGGAACTAAAGGGGATGAGGGAAACCTTCCAGGACAGCCAGAGGTATGGAAGTCTTTCCAAGGATTTGTGTCATCCAGGGGCAATTGTGTGGTGCTGGGCAAAGATTCCTGCAGGACAGTCACACTTGGAATTCCAGCAGCTTAGCCTATCATCAAGTCATCAGGATCCTGCTTTGGAATAAACACAGCTGTTGTTTTCCAAGAAATGTGGCAAAGAGCAGCAAGGAAAAAAGGGACAATTAGTGTTGCTAAATGCCAAGGAACTCAGGCTGGCATCTGCTTGGGAGAGTTTGGCTTTCTGGAAAGCCCTTTTGCAACAGGGGAAAACCCAAACCTGTCCCTTATCAAAGTGTCACTCTTGACTTTTTAAGTTGAAGGTGGGAATAATTCCCATCTTTGTTTTATGTTTTTGGGTTGGTTTGGGTTTTTTTGGTGTGGGGGGCATTTTTAAAATTGGTTGCTTTTATTCTTTCAAAAGTATTTAATTTCTTCCATTTTCTGCTACTCCTATTTCTGCTCCTGATCTACACTTTAACAACAAATGGGAGAGCTGGGAATGTTCTCCTGGAGAGGAGAAGGATCCAGGGAGAGCTCAGAGACCCTAAAGGGGCACCAGGATAGCTGGAGAGGGACTGGGGACAAGGAATGAGGGACAGGACACAGGGAATGGCTCCCACTGCCAGAGGGCAGGGCTGGGTGGGATATTGGGATATTGAGAATTCCTGGCTGGGATGGAATTCCCAGAGAATCTGTGGCTGTCCCTGGATCCCTGGAAGAGCCCAAGGCCAGGCTGGAGCACCCTGGGACAGTGGAAGATGTCCTTGCCCATGGCTGGGGTGGGACTGGATGAACATTAAGGCCCCTTCCAATACAAATCAGTCTGTGACTCTATGATTCCTTATTTTTAATGATGTAAGAATCTGGGAAAACATTAGTTAGGATTAGGATATTTTCTAAAACAAATCCCCAGATTACACGCCCATAACATCTCTCTCCAAAAAACCTGCAAACTCCCTAAAAGATGTAGCTAAAGACTTTTTAAAGTTTTGGCTTCTACCATGTATTTCATAACACATTCAAATTTTTCAAATAAATCCACAAAACTGGAGACAAACTTCAGATTTCAATGGAAAAAAATGGAAATTGGGGATTTAAACAATGTGTTCTTTCCTGGGTTCTCCTTGGAGCAGGAGAGGCTCGGTTCAGAGACCTGAGGTAGTGGGGAAAGAGATTAATTTGGGCAACAGAGGAAACAGAAGAGCCTTGATGTCACTAAAGGAAGAAAGTGGAGAGAAAATGGGCGTATAATGACATAAAACACCTCTGGTGGTCTCAGCAAAAGTGTCAGGAGGAGCCATCAGAGAAAATATGTGTGAGTGAGAGGAGCTCATTTCCTCTGCGTGGCTGAGGTGGCTCATCCCTTCCACCTCAGCACTTTATTTATACCCCCTTCTGCCAGGATATGGACAGCAATTTCCTTAGTCCTGGCAGCTTTTTATACCCAAACTGGAAATCATCCTGGCTCTCCCCATTCCTTGTGGGAAACACGGCCCAGGGATGGTGTGGGCCAAGGGAGGAGACCTAAGAAGGTGCTGGAAGAAACGAGTGGCAGGATTTTCGTGGTAATGGGAGGAGTGTAACAAAGGTCTGGGATCCAAAAACCTGGAAAAATTGGTGCTGCCACCAGAGGACTTTTGGGAGATACCAAAGGGTGGAATTCAGAAGCTTTTAACAATATTCTGAAGGTGAAGTCTGAAAAATGTTGCTTATTTGTGGGGGTCTCTGCCACAGAGCACATTTCAATGTTCAGCTTGCTAATTAAATAATAAAAGTCCTTTTTTGGCACATTTTTGGCACTTTTTTTTGGTGTCCTGTCCTGCATGTACTGAGAAGAGGAATTCAATCACTTTCCTTGGACATTACTCAATGGACCTTCCACTGAACAATCTCTCTCTTGCTTCTGCTTTCAAGCTCATTAATGCAAGCTTCCAACTTCTTCATTCCTAATGCCAGAATAAAAAATTGGTCTGTGTGCTTCAGTCCAGGCAATCTGGCAAACTTTATTCATAGTAAGGATAGGAAATCTGATAAAAAAGGAGTGATGGTTGGGAAATCTGATAAAAGGAATGATTCATTTCTGCAGAATCCACAAGTTGTGTCTTTGTTCCCTACTTGTTTGTGTCACTTCAGGTGGAATGTCCTTTCCACCTCTGGAAAGCTCTGGAGAGAATTCCTGTTTGGGAAATGAAGTGGAAATTTCTGAGGGACATTTTCATCTTCCTTTTCTGTCACTGTGCATTTTTCTGTCCACACTTTTGTATCTTAATAACAGCAAGAAGCAGAATTTGTAAGAATTGTTTCAAGAATGGAGAATGCGGCAGTCAACAAATTACTTTATTGAAAAAGACAAAAATACTGCCCATGGAATTCCTGAATTAGCAAAAATAAGTGAAAGTTACCTCTGACTAGACTTTGATGTGGCATTACCAAGAAGATGGTTAAAAAAGGTAATTTTATTTAGCACGAGGATTTTGAACAGAACATGATGAACGTACTCATGGAATATCACCATGGGATCAACTCTCTGGATGCAGCTCCTCATATTTTGGGTTTGTGGCACAGAACTTACCCCTGGAGAGAATATCTGATTGCCCAGGCATGGCATGGGAATGTGTGGCCTTTTGTTCCAGCTTATTCCTGAGCGTTCCCTGTGGGTGTTTTTTGCCTTTCTGACGTGCCAGAGATTTTCAGTGGAGCTCTTGGATGCGAGGTTCAGCATCACCAGGAGCCCACAGTGTCTGGAGGCCTGTTACAACATTTGGAGCATTTTGGGTAAGAATTTGCTGCCCACGGTATTTTTTCCCAGCTTTAATTTTCCAGCCTGGGCACAAGGATGTGTCTCCATCCCAACTTTTGCATCCAGGATCCGTGCCCTGCACGCTCTGGGCCGCCCAATTCCAAATGGAGCTCGTGAATCCTGACACCAACAATCAAATATCCAGCAAGGGCCACCGCATTCCAAGAGGAAATAACAGCAAAATGCGTTTGGAAAATATTTGGGAAAATAAGATAAGTGGTGATCACGCTGAGGTAGAGGGAGCCAATTTTGTGAGTCTCGGCTCCAACCGTAATGATGTGATTTAGATTAATTGCAGTGTTTTATTGCTTTGAATTGAAAACAGCGTTTTTGTAGGCGAGACAGCAGGTGCAGAATATCTCAAAAGCAAAGATCCAGTTTTCCCTGAATGCTTACTGAGTAATAAAAATGGGGAAGGAAAACAAGACAGAAAATTCACTACACAAAGTGAATTTTTTTCCTAAACCCAAAGTCTTGTGCTCATCTTCCTCAAAGCAATCGCAGGCCTCCCTCACCAGGAGCAGATTTCCCCCCTGCCTCACTGAGGGTTTTTGATCCAGTCTGAACTTTGTGTAACACACTGCTCTAAACTATTGAGCTGTGTCAATGAGATTTATGAGGGGCTGGAGAGCTCCTAATTCTGGTGCAAGAGCTGAGTAGCAGGACAGGCATTAACACAGCCATGGCTCCAGGATCAAAATGTCCAGTGAATCCTGTGGATCCTTATCCCTCCCTCCAGCAGGGCCCAGCATGTTCTGCCTTGGGAATAGAAAGAGAATGATGAGTTGGGCACCCTGGAGCCCGTCAGTGTTTGCAGCTCTCCAGCAAAAGGCTGCTGTTTGCTCATTCTGGCCGTGTGTCCTGGCTGGGTACACTCTGCTGCTCAGCACCCTAAGTGCTTTCTTCCTAAATTAGCCAAGAGTTCTTCACCCTGGATGGGATTGGATGCCCAGAGCTGCACATTCGCAGTCTCTTCCTTGGGATAATCATGAGGATGTGGTGCTGTGCAGTGAGACAGCATTTTGCTTAGTCAAAGGCAAAGAGTTCCCAAGGGCATGGAGTGACTGGACAAGGGGATTGGCTTCCAAGTGACAAACAGGAGCTTTAGATTGGATGTTGGGAAGGAATTGTTCCCTGTGAGGGTGAGCAGGCCCTGGCACAGGGTGCCCAGAGAAGCAACCCTAGAAGTGTCCATGGCCAGGCTGAACAGGGCTTGGAGCAACCTGGGACTGTGGAAGTTGTCCCCAGCGGTGGCACTGGATGATCTTTAAGGTCCCTTTCAGCCCAAACATTCTGGGATTCCAGAATAAGCTGAGGGAATGCCGTGGGGTGGCCTGTGGGTTCCCCTTATCCCTTCCCTGGGGAGAATGTGGCTTTCCCAGCATCGCCTCTCTCGTCCTTCCTGGGTATAGATTCCAAAATCCATTCCATGCTGGAGCAGCTGGGTCTGTTCTGCTGAGGGTTTCCA
This sequence comes from Thryothorus ludovicianus, assembly GCA_013397245.1. NCBI lineage: Eukaryota > Metazoa > Chordata > Aves > Passeriformes > Certhiidae > Thryothorus > Thryothorus ludovicianus. The sequence goes on along the minus strand of VZTB01013665.1, from coordinate 7,397 downwards.
GGGATCTGCTGGAGTGGAAAGCTCTGGGCCCTGCTGCTGGAGTTGGGGAGCACACCTGGGGCAGAGCAGATTCTTCACCTCCCAAATTCAGCATCCCTGGCTGTTACCCACCATGGCTCGTTTGCTCACTGCCTCAGAGGGTTTTAATTTTATTTCAAGATTCAACCAATGCTTCGTGTTGTACAGAAATTTGCATTTGGAAAAGCAGATTCATCCATAGTAACAAGGGGGAGAGGCATTTGGGCCACATTTAGGGAGCAGAAACTACAGACAGAACTAAAGAGAGGGGTAACAAGCCTAAATATATGCAAACATTGATTATTTCAACTAGCAGTGCAATTTTTTTTTTTTCCAAGACAAACAATTTCGTTGCCTTTCTTTTCTCTCCCACTGATGTCCAGGTTGGTTTGATATTTTTAATAAGGATAAGGAGAGAAATCACTTATCCTGGAGGCAGGAATGGGCCTGAGGGAGCCGTGCAGGGCTGTTCAGAAGGGCTGGCTCAGCAGAGCTGCCTGGCCTGGCTGTGTCTGCCCATCGAGCTGACTGAGCCTCAGCTGCACGGCCACGATGTCCAGCAGCTGCCAGGGCCCTCCTGGGGCTGCAGAGCTTCCTCCCTGCTCCCAGGAGCACCAGGAGGAGGGACAAGGCTCTGGGTGTGCACTGGAGTTAAATGAATATAGAGAAATTACCGTAGAATCACAGAATTCCAGAATGGTTTGGGTGGGATGGGATCTCAAAGCTCATCCAGTGCCACCCCCTGCCATGGGCAGGGACATCTCCCTCTATCCCAGGGTGCTCCAGCTTGGATGTGGACGCTGCCAGGGATCCAGAGGTAGCACCAGCTTCTCTGGGCACCCTGTGCCAGGGCCTCCCCACTCTCATAGGGAAAAATTCTTCCAACATCCAACCCAAACCTACCCTGCTTCAGATTAATGCCTTTCCCCACGTCCTGTCCTTCCATCCCTCACCCCAAGTCCCTCTCCAGCTGTGTCGGAGCCCCTTTATGCTCTGGAAGGGGCTCTGAGCTCTCCCTGGAGCTTTCTCTTCTCCAGACATCAGCATTCATTCCTGTAAGTTAAAAAGTGCTCAGATGTTGGCCAAAGATTGAGCTTGATTTGGCTCAGCTCTGCGGTTGCCACAGCTCTGTTTTTACACAAACCATTTTACGGTTCCAGTGAAAGATTTGGGCTCTTCCCAGGACAGAGATCCCATCCACGGGGTTGGGAATTTTTATTTGTCAGAGAGGAGCAGCTCCATCCCTGCCCTTCCCTGATCCCATCCCTCTGCACCAGCCCCTCCATCCCTGCCCCACAGCGCAGTGAAACCTTTCCCAATTCCACTTCTTAGCTTTTAATGAGGTTTGGGGTATTACCCAATCCTTCAGAGTCTTTGGGGAAAGACAGCTGGGAAAGGGCAAGCAAAACTCTCCTATTTTAGTGTGCATTGCATAAGAGAAGCACAGGAAGCGGGGAGAGAGCTCCGAGGAGGAGAGATTATCCCACACAACACTGCCAACGGAGCACAGTCTGGTAAGGGCACCCAGGGCTCCTTCCTTGCCTGCTATACATAGAACCCCCTGCCTATAATGGGAGAATTAGGTAATTTTACACAGTTTTCGGTATAAAGCATGGTTTGTTTGGTGTAGCTGATTACTGGAATGGCTGGAAAACAAGCTTTCCCTGAGTTGTGACGCCGGAATATTTGTTCTGTGAATGATTGAAGGCTCTGTCCCCATTTGTTTTCCTCATGACCCTGTCCTTCTGCTGGTCCCATTTCCATTTTTAATGTGCTCCTTGGCATAGCAGCAGAGCGAGAGCAGGGCTCGCTCATTCAAGGCAGGTTTTTTTGTTTTCCTTTTTCCTGTTTGTAATTTTTCTGCCGTTACAGATCAGGTTGTAGTTGTTGGCAGTGATTCATGCAGAGAGGCAGAAGACCCAGATTTTTTTGTTTAGCATTTTTCAATATGTTTGGCATTTTAATGTTCTCAAACCACTCTTTAATTTGTTTCATCTTGCTCACTCATAATGTACAGCTGGGGAGAGATTGGTACCGTAGAGAAGTTCCAGAGGGCTCCTGGGTGAGGAGTGTTAGAGACTGGAATGTTTAGGTAATTATGGAACAACTGGGAGTTTACAGAGGGTCCATCACATGCCACGAGTTTAAAATGTAAAAAAAAATAAAAAAATAAAAGGTCTTTTGGATGAGCAGATTTTTTGCTTGTCTAAATTAGAATCATGGAATGGATCAGGTTGGAAAAGGCCTCTCAGACCTTTGAGCCCAACCATTCCCTCAGCACTGCCAAGGCCACCATTAACCCTTGTCCCCAAGAGCCACATCCACACATTTTTTTAACATTTCCAGGAGTGGTGACTCCACCACTTCCCTGGGCAACCTGTTCCAATGCTTGACCACCCCTTCAGAGGTGAAATTTTTAATACCCAATCCAAATTTCCATATTTCTATTGACTGCAGCATTTGGAGTAGCTGCAAACCCACTGTGGTGTGTAAATTGGATTAGCAACCCTACAAATGACATCGTACTTGCTGCTAGCAAGGCAAAGTGCTCTGCACGTAGCTGGTAAGGAAGAAATCCTTCTGTGAAGTTGTCAAAATTTGTTTTATTTAAGCTCTGCTTTAGTGAGATTGATAAAAGGCAGCTGGAGGGTGAGGTGCTTGGAATGAGGAGAAAAGTGATGCAGCAGCAGGTAAAGCCCATCCTGATTTATTTCTCTGCCCAAAAAAGAAAAGATTTAATCTGAGGGTGGATGCCAAGACATCCCAATCCCTTGAAAGCAGGATGAGAGGTGGACAGGAACAAGGAAAGCAGCGAGACTGGAGTTTCACCTCTTATTTTTCCCCCAACCTTCACCTTACAATTTTTTTGTTTCCCGACCGCACCTCGCGAAACAAATCTGAGCGGAAAGATCGCTGCGCCTTCGGAACGCCCTCGAAATTCCTTCCGCTTCCCCGTGCTGCCTTCCCCGTGGATCCGAGCACGGAGCCACCGTCACCAGGAGCTGCGGGAGGAATCATCTCCGCCTGGCAGATGGGGCTCCCAGGCACAGATGGGGCTCCCCGGCTGGAGCGGCACCGCCGAGCCCGGAACATCGCGCCTCTCCCGGAGAGACTCGCATGGTCTCGGAGGGTTTCTCCATCCTAAACCTTTCCATGCGCCTTTCCCCTGCCTCTTCCCAGGAGCCACGCGTTTTGGCATGGCAGGGAGGAGTTATCACTCTGTGTTTGCACGGTTCTCAGCAAGCAGAGCCCTCCTGGACAGGCTGGAGGTCCCTGCCCCGATCCCACGCTCCTCGCACGCTGGGACACGGCTGAGGCAGGAGAGGGATGAGGTGTTGCCCTGGTCTGGGGTGATTTCTGCTGGGAATTGTGTGGGGCTGGTGGGGCAAGGTCCAGAGCTCACAAGACATTCCAGCACCAAGCGAGTTTTTACTCTTTATCCCCAAAGGTTTTGCTCTTCTTGTGGAACAGCGTCGGATGGTGAAATTTGGATTATTCTCAAGCAGAGTAAAGGAGGCTTTGCCATCCTGCATGATGGTTATGGAGTCTCCAGGAGGAGATGGCTGGAGATGAGGGAGGTTTCCTCCAGAAATCCTCCTGGGTTCTGGTTATTCTTGGCAAAAATTGGACCTTGTCTGTCAAATGTTCTGAGTTTGTGGAAGGGGAGAATTTCCCAATTTTCTGCTTGTTGTATTTTAAGTGTGGAAAGAGAGATACCTTCCTACCAAACAGGAAGAAGAAAATGCCTGAAGGCTCTGAAAATCCCAGAAACTGTAGCAATAGGGAATATTTTATTAGGTTGTATTTAATGGCAGGTATTTAAAGGCAGATAACTCCCTTCTATCTTCCAGTAGCAAACAAAAGAGTGCTGTGGGACTCTCTGTCCTAGAAGTGTCCAAGGCCAGGTTGGACAGGGCTTGGAGCAGCCTGGGATAGTGGAAAGTGTTCCTGTCCATGGCAGGGGGTCAAACAATGCAAAGTTGATGATCACCTTTATAGTTGGGATGAGCTTTAAGGTCCTTCCAACCCAAACCCTTCTGGGATTCTGCGGTTCTGAGAAGATTTCCAGCAGGTTTAAACCCCAGAACAGGCAGCATAAGGCGAACATTCCTGGGTGCACAACCAACAAGGAACCCAGGAGATGACATTGTCACCTATGATTCTCATCCTTTCCTTTATTTCCTTGTGGAGGTCAGGTCAGAATTCCTTGTTAAAATCCCTCCTGGTGGAGAAGTAATCGGTGAAGGGATTGGTGGAATGGTGTCTGGAGCAACTCCTTCATCTTCAGCGAGTATTGGCTGAGATGGGCAGGGATCTCCTCCATGAGGGATTTTCATTCCATCCTCCTCCCTTGCAGGAGGTGTGTTTGTGAGTGCCTGAGCTCGGGAGTGAGGTGATTTATTTTTTTCAAGGCAGGAACCGCGTTGGTGCAGAGTGCTTCTGGATCCTTTCACCAAGCAAATCAGAAAAAGGGCTTTGCTCCAGAGCTGGGCTCAGCTCTCAGGATTGAGAGCTCCTCTTCTATCAGAGTTCGGAGATATTATTAAACTTTGCATCGCTGTGAATTATGTATCAGTCAGCACATTATCAAAATAGCAACATCTTGAAATACTTATTGAACAAACATGAAAGTAGCGTCTTGGATCACTGAGGAAGCATCTTTACACAGTGAGGAGAAATTCAAGCTTTCTGTTTTTCGGGTAATAAAGGGCAAACAGGCTCAATAAATAGCTGCTTTTGGGAAATGGGATTTAATATTCATGAAAGTCAGCATTCTTGGGGAAAAAATATAATAAAAGAGAGAGAGAAAGCCTAAAAGCTCAGGGCTCTCCTCTACACAATAGGCAAAACCATCAAGGAGCCCATTTGGGATACACTGAAGTTCAAATTTTGTCAATCCCAGGGAGGGTTTTTAGTGGCTGTAGGATGTCAGGGAGATGAAATTCACCAGGGCCTTTGGGAAATGCTCTGAGTTCATTAAACGAGGTGGTGGTGAAAGTAGAATATTTCAAACCTCCCATTTTAAGCAATTTTTATTCAGTATTTTACACATTTTTCTCAAGCTTTTTGGTACATTTTTGTTGCTAAGGCCTTATTTGACATTCTGTGAAGATAATGGGACAGTCTAATACTGAACCAGCATGAAGCCACACCTCAGCGAGCCCCCAGCTGAGTTCTAATGCTGTCCTAATTCCTTAATGATCCTTTTATTCCAACAACCTCCAGCCTGTCCGGGAGGAGGGCTCTGTTTGCTGGGGACTGTGCAAACACAGAGTGATAAATGCTCCCTGCCATGCCAAAACGCGGGAAGAGGCAGGGGAAAGGAGCATGGAAAGGTTTAGGATGGAAAAATCCACCGAGACCATCGAGTCCAACAATCCCCCAGCACTGCCAAGGCCACCACGGCCCCACGTCCCCAAGTGTCACATCCACGTGGCTTTGGTGCTGCCCCACGTCCCCAAGTGTCACATCCACGTGGCTTTGGCACTGCCCCACGTCCCCAAGTGTCACATCCACATGGCTTTGGCACTGCCCCACGTCCCCAAGTGTCACATCCACGTGGCTTTGGCACTGCCCCACGTCCCCAAGTGTCACATCCACGTGGCTTTGGTGCTGCCCCACGTCCCCAGGTGTCACATCCAGGTGGCTCTGGCACCCCTCCAGGGATGGGGACTCCCCCACTGCCCCGGGCAGCTGTGCCAGGGCTGGACAGCCCTTTCCATGAAGGAATTTTCCCTGATGTCCAATCCAAACCTCTCTTGGTGCATCCCAGGGCTGTTTGCTGTTGCTGCTCTGGGGAAGAGACTGAAGCTGTGTAAGAGAAGGAAGGGAGGGTGTCCTCCTCTCTTGAGGGGGATGTGGATGGGCTTCTCTGGGATGCTCCAGTTTCAGCCCCATTCTTCCGTCTTTCCCTTCTTAAAAGTGATTAAATTTGCTTATAATTACTGTTATCAAAAGCAACGATTTACATTTGTTGCAATGCCACTTGCTGCTACGAGTTTTACTACAGAATTACTCAGCCAGATTGTTTAAATTTAATATTTGTTTTTGGAATATAAATACGTTTTTGCCTCCCTGGATGAGCACAAATCCCTAAATCTCTCCCAAAGCGAGAGTGTGAAGGCATTCTCGGTGCTGACACCTTTGGGGATCTCCTCAGCCCTTGCACAGGGCTCAGGCTGCCCTGTAATCCATAAAACCCTTTTGGCTGAGCATGAGCATCCCTGAATTCCCTGGCACTGCTCCGGCGCCCATCCGAGGGAGGGGAGCTCTCTTTGTCACTGTAATTATACCTAAGCGGAGCCTCTGCAAAACAAAGTGATGTCAGGACCAGTCCATCATGCTTTTCCAGTAAAAGTAAATGCAAGGCACTTCCCTTCTGCCTCTCCACGCGCTGGAACGCGCTTGGAAAAGAAAATAAATCTTGTTTTGAAGTGTTTATTATGGATACTTGCTTTCAGTGGAGCACCACCTGTTCCTGAGGTCGCTGCTGCCAGTGAAATGCACACGAGCGCTGGTGAGGGGACACCAGCAGCCTGGTGTCAGTGGGACAGCCACTGGAGACAGTAAATGATCTCGGAATCTGATTTTATCTCGCTCTTTGTTTACACTGGAGACCTCATTTTGCAGTTGTAGGAAGCCGGGGACGACCTGGGGAAACGTGACAGCGCTGACAACAAATGTGTGAAAAAATTCCCCCAGTTAATTGGTGCCCTGTGACTTTTCCAGCGGGAGCAGCCTCGCAGGCGCTGGAGGAAACGGAGACAAAGCCCTGCCATCATCTGCTGTAAACTGAGCTGGGGCTGCTCAGGCACTCGGGGCTCCGCTGATTTATTGTGGCAGCTGAGGGGATGGGACTCGGAATTCTCCGTGTTTTTAATAATTCAGAACGTTATTCTGGCCAGCCGGGATAAACTCGTATAGGGGAGTGTTTTAGTGGGGTGCTTTGATTCCTAGGGGAGGCTTCTGGAAGGAGAGGAACCCCCCCAGGATCCCGGGATCCAGGGGGGCCCTGCCAGCTCCACAACCCTGGGATTGGGGCAGCTGGACACACCTGTGGGGTGAGCACTCACAATCCCACAGCCAACACATCCTAGGGATGGAGAAATCCCCGACCCTGCAGGAATCCTTTCAGCACTCCTGGGTCGGTCCTGCCTCGCTCATCTCTGCTGCTGTTCACCCTCTGGAAGAGACACAAATAATCCACCCCCCACACCCAGGGATCTGATGGAATTTTAGCTATAGATTTTAGTTGTTTTGTGTTGACAGGGGTTGATTTTTTAAAAATAGACTGTATTTGACTTGAAGTTATGGAGAAAGATTTTCAAAATTAAATGATAACATTGAAATTGTGTACAGTTGAATAGAAGTGTGTTATG
>VZTB01013658.1:23569-48637 GCA_013397245.1 Thryothorus ludovicianus | reverse complement strand
GGCGGCCCCGGCCCGAGGGGAGGGTGCGGGGTGGCGGCGCCTCGTCCGCTCGACGCCCGGGTTGGCAGGCCCTGCGCGCCCCGGAGCGGCCCTGAGGGGAGGTCTTGAGGGTGGCTGTGGCAGCAGCCCCCCAGATCCCAGCCGGAGCGGGATCAGTTGCTTTCTGGGCTTGAGGAAGGGAAAACAGCCCGGCTGCCCAGGGGGTGGGCACGGGCTGAGCTGGAGGCAGCAGCAACAAGGATTTTTTTTATGTTTTGGGTTGTGTAGGTTCATAGTGGAGGTAATGAGGGACTAGGAGATTTGGGTGTTTTTTTCCTTTATGTTTTATCCTGTGAGATTGAACTTATCACCTGTCTCAGATCTTGAGAGTGAAGTAAACTTGAGAAAGCTTAGGAGTACAGTCTGTTTACTTGTTTCCTGAGTGGCAGTAGGAATTTCTTCTCCTTTTCTTTTCTTGCTCCTAAGCTGTTACAGGTGTTTCTTCCAAACTGAGATGTATGAAGAGGTGTTGTCATTTACTGCTTATGTTCTGTCTTTTACAAGTCCTGTGTCTGGTGGATTTACGTGGTCATTGCTGGCCTGTTTGCTAATAAGTGTGACATTGGTTTTGCTACTTCTTTACTTACCTAGTTTCTTTATATTGAGCTTTTGGTTCCAGAGATGGTGGATTGACAGCTGCTGTTTAGTCTGAACTCTTGATATTCTTTCAGCTCTGATGCAAAGGACCAGCAAGTTTTCTCATATGTTAATGCTTGCACTGTGGCTCAGGAAGGATCAGGTATACAGGGCTCCAGGAAGGTACATCTCCAAAGCACTTGTCCCATCAGATGCTGTTAACAGCTGTTTGAGGATTTTACCTGATTTCTTTCTAGTGGTAACTTGAATTTATTTTGTCCTGGAGTGTCTTTTTGCAACATTGTAGCATCTCATGCCACTTGATATTAAAAAGTTGGCATTTGAACTTTTATCCAAGAATGAATTATTCTGAAATGCAGTTGTATGTCAGAAGTCCAGTTGGTTAGTCCCCACTGTGTAGGCTTGGGAACTTTGATTTCAGATGGTGTTTTTTATTTCAGATATTTTTGTTTCCATTTTGAAGCACTGAATACTTCCCTTTGCAACTGAATTTTCACATTAATTTACATTGTGGACTAAATGCTTGTTTTGTTTCAAAGAGTGGCCCTGTGGCCCTTTTATGCATCTTGTTCATCTCAAACTGGGTTGCTCTATATGAGTAGTGTGTTGGGTTGGTTTGTTTTTTTTTTTGTCAAGTTAGTGTGTCTAGACACATTTGAGTGGTACCAAAATCCAAGAGAAGAAAGTGATTAAAGCCTTTAAACAACACCTATTTGCCTGATGGTAAATAAAGACCTTGGATTGAATAAACACTGATAGGACCTAAAGTTTCTGTTTCTGAGTGATATTTCAGTTCGCTTTTTTTAGAGGGCCTGATTACAGCTGTTTTGGTGCTTACCTTGTTCTGATTCTGTTAACTTTGGTAGGCCTTGATTTTTTTTTATTATTTTTTTTTTTTTAACCCCCTTAAATTTTAGAAATAGAGTTCTGGAAGATATTAAAATGTGTGAAGTATTTGCATTCTGCCCTGTGTCTGTGTCAGTCCTGTGGCCACGTGCAGTGGAGGGCCCCAAGGCTGCAGGTATGGTGACATCCAGGTAAATGGTGCAGGACTGCCCACGGTGCCTGGGCTTACAGGAGAGCCTGGAAGGCTGCACATGCACCTGTACTTCTGTCACAAGTCTGTCTTGGATCTCCAGCAGGTATTTTTGCTAGAAATAATCCTGCTGAGACTCCTGGTGTTTCACTCTAGTAGTGATGAGCTAACATACCAGTATAGTGCCATGGCAAGCAGGGGAATAAGGGAAGAACTGGACAAGGTGGGGCTATCAAGACGTAACCTAGAGCAGAGGTGCTGGCTATGCTAGGGACCATTTGGACCATTTCCCTTCCCTAAGAGAAGTGATCTCAGCTGGCCCGAGGCCAGATGAAAAGTTATTTTCTCTCTAGATGTGTTGTGTAAGTAAAGATACTTCTCTTCCGACCAAAGTTGTTTTTTTTTTTCCATCTGTATTTGTTACAATCATTATTTTTTTTATGTGGTTGAATATTAGGGTCAACATCTTCCCTGGCTTTTTTCCTGGGCTGAGAATGGGTTTTGTGGAATCTGTGCCCCACTGTAGCTGCTACCCTGCTTGAAGCCTTTGCCAGTGTCCCAGGACAGAGCTTTGCCAGCATACTGGCTTTCTTTTAACACTTTTGGAGCTCATTTGTGTAGATCAAAGGTTACCAGTGTATTGAGCAATGCAAATCTTGTTTCCCCAAATCCAGACTGAGATTCATTTGGCTCTCTCAGGTGTTAACCTTCATTTTTCAGATAACGAAGGTGTGCAGCTGTATAAGTGGTTTGAACAACTGTGGCATTCATGTGTATGAAAATGAAGTAATTATGCGTGCCAGATTCCATTAAACAAAGGGTGGCCTACTATGTCTTCTTTCCACTAAATTAGGCCAATATGCAATAGTAGCTTTTACTGACTAGATGTGTAGTAGCTACAAATCTCTAGCTCCTGGCACTGGGAGTTGTGCTGAGGATTGAGAGCACTGAAGTGCCATAAATTTCAGAAGTTGCCTCAAATGCCAGGGCTGGGGAAGTTTGAATGAAAACTAAGACATGTTATTTTTTGACAGCGGATGGATTGACCACTGGAACGAGCTGTCTGAAGGTAGAGGGGAACTTCCATTCTTCCTGCTGCAATTCAAGGCCAGAAACTTCTCTGAAAGATGTTCAAGCCTTTGGGCTTGACTAAGGAAATGGAAACTTTAGGGCCAGCATTGCGTGAGGTTGAGACAGGATCATCTGATGGGCTTTGTGAATTCAAATTTAATGTGTCTGTGCTGCTAGAGCCAAGATAACTTCTCCATTCTCTGCAAAGTGCCACGTCATCCCAGGTGTCTCTGTCCTGGTCTGAGTACATGGTTTGGTGAGCAGCTGAGCTGACCAACAGCCCCAGTGGCTCATCTCATTCCTGCTTCTGCCAGTGTGGGCTCATGTTCTTCTTCAAGCCTTGGTATTCATCCAGCCTGGCCCTGAGCTAACTTGTCTCACTAAACCAGCCGGAAACTATCTCGTTTTAACTGTGTTTTATTCTGGCTGTGTTAGTACTTTTATAGGTTCCTGTGGTTGAATCGGCTCACAGAGGGGCCAGACAAGCTCAGGAACTGGTGTAACGTAATCAGCAGGAGAGTAAGACCAAGAGGGAAGGACAGGCCTGCCTCCTTTTGGCCTCCCAGAACTATGGGCTTGGTTAACCTCATTTTGTGTAGTTTCACACTGGTGCATTTTCTTATGGCTCCCAGGCAGAGGCAGGAGACTGGACTAGAGGATTTTTGGTCTGATCTTGTGCAACTGTTCTTTTCCTTAATAGCAAATCTGTTCTTCCTCTTTGGCTTTTGCTGTATGTGTCCCTGTTATTGCTTCTTTGTTTTAATTTTTGTTCTTTCCTTTCTCTACGTTTCTTCTAAGTGACCAGTCCTTTGCTGTGTGGAACTTCTTCAGACTCCAGCTTAGACCCGTTTGCTCATCTGCAGTTACTCTTGGAGAAGGTTTAAAAATACACAGCAAAGCCTGTCTTAGGAGACCAGTCAAGGAGCTGACGAAAGTGGGTTGCCTAGCAGAGGTGGCCTAATAAAATTGGAGTGGAATTGTACTGTGCATCTTTGGGACGGCTTCTGGGTGGTCTGTTCAGACAAATTCGTGTCCTGCTGGTGTGGAGTCTCGTGTGGGTTTCACTGTGTTGTCAAGTGAACTGAGATGTGTTTGTTTCCCAGCTTTGTAGGGTGCCATAGCTCCAGCAAGTGCTTCCCCTAAGTAATCAGCGCCTTCAGCCTTGCACATTGTGATCTCACAAGCCATCGCGTCTGTGATGTCACAATGGAAGAGATTCTGGTGCTCTGACATGTGTGGTCGTGCCTTTGACAAATCAGCCAAGGAACTCAGCGGCAAGAATGAGCTCAAGAAATGGGAGAGACCTTCCTTAACCCAAGAGTGCCCTCCATCCTTTAGTCAGCCTTTTCCATGTTCACGTATCTCTTCCATAATGACCGTACAGAGGGACACCAGAGCCTGTATAGGGTGAATTATTTTTTTTCAGTTGACCTATCAAGATGCATGTTTCTCCCAGAAGAACAGTTGCCCAAATCTCCTCCTGTACCCCTCATTCTTTTCTGTTGTTCCCCTCACTTGTATTGCTTCTAATTTTAGACTGTAAGTTCTTGAGAACAGGGACCTCCTCATCTGTAGTGGGAAGAGCCTGGGTGTGATTGTGGAGTACTGTAAAAACAAAATGATGAATGCCAAGTTGTATCTGAGCTGAGTAAAGATGGGGCAGTATACAGACATGCCATGACATTACAAATTTTCCAAAACACAGGCATGGTTGTCTAACAGTGCCGGAGACAAACCCAGCCAAACGTGAAGGGAGTGCAGCCATGAAGTGTACTCATGTTCAAGTGATGATACTGTGAGGTTAACAAATTAAAGAAGCAAATTTACCTGTCAAAAATTGTGTTACTTTATATTAAACAGTTCTAAAAGCTTTGTCTTTTGTTATTTGTTTTACTTTATGTTGGTTGGGTTTTTTTGCAAGTTTGAGTGGTGAGAGTGGATAAGCTGGTCTTGTTCATAGTCTCTTGTTTCCTGCCTCACAGGCTAGCCAGGTCCTGTCATTTTTGGACTGTAGTTTGTCTAATGAAATATTTGGGTTTAGGTTAAGGTTGATTAAAAAACACCCTGAGTTATCTCTATTGTTCTTCAGTTATATCTTCACACAAGTGAAATATGGGCTCACGTTTGACCTCTGAGTATGCATTTGAGCAGCTACCAAAATTGAAGTCCTGCATTTTTTGTTATACTGCGTTCCAGGTGTTGCTAAATGTGTGCAATTTTGTTCTACAGAAAGCATCTCTATTATCCTAACTTTTTCCCTCCATAATTCAATAAAATAGACAAACCTGACTTACATTTTTGATTGGTTTTGGTTGCTCTAGCTTTGAGTTCAGTTATCTGTTGGAGGCTAGGAGTCACAGCTGCCCCTACCCATGTTTTGCACAATTAAGAAACAAGCATTTTACTCCCAGAGCTTGCTTGCTTTTATTTTTTAATTTTAATTTGTCTTGTAGTTTAGGTTAGTGGGGGTTTTTCTTTTTTGTTTGTTTGTTTTGTAATATGATGGAGGGCTGTCTTGCTGTAACAAAGTAATTTAACGTGTAAGTGAAGGCTCTCATAAAATGTAATTTCTTGGGTCACCCCGCCAGTGTGAAATTAGATGTTGTCTTCCTGCCCCTTCCCTACTCAGCTTACGAAACTGGAAAGTAAAGGGGAATATTTTGGGCTTAAAAGCTAACAGTAATTTTAATTAGATGTAGTTGTAAAAAGTTCATATTTATGTTATGTGCCAGGAGTCATTAAGCTCTAGTTCTTAGTAGACTAATTTGTCCTGCTATTGATGAATTGGACTCTGGAGCTTGTGTGGTGCACATCTCTTGTGGCTTTGGGGCTGCCCTGCAGGCAGAGGACAGCATTTGCACTGCCCTGCTGGCTCTTGTCACCAGCATTCTTCACGTGGCAGGAGTTCCCTGTCTCATTCCTTGCTGCTTTGGTTGTCCCTAAGCAACTTTCCCGGTAGGAGGCCTGGCGTGTAACAGCCACCAGTGCAGATTCTCCTCTTCACACTCAGTGGGGCCCCTGGCAAAGCTGATGGCTACAGCTGGCACTTGCCTTTCTCTTGGCTTTCCTTCCTTACTGCTGATCAAACTGTCTAACTTCAGTACCATGTGCTTGGACTGCTAAAGGAGCACAAGCTGTGGTCATCCTGAACTTGTCTTGGTACCTGCAGCTGATGTCCAGAGAACTTTTTTTTTAATTTATTTTTAAAATACAGATGCTGATTTTAGCCAGTACTGTCATATGGGATACATGCTGTTACCCAGCACAGAACACAAAGTATCTTCCAGCTGAAACCCATCACATATGGCCATTTCCCATCTTACTGGGTGTAGCAAATGTAAAGTGCTGTCACATTTTCCTAGGTCTGTGTACAATCTGTCAAAATAATTCCTGAGGTCCAACCTCAGTTCATAGTCCCATTACATTTCACACGTATCTGTGTGAGGAATTTGAGCTGTGTGATATGAAATATTAACCTAGTAGGGTTGACTGCCAGGTGTGACAGCTTGCACTGTCTGAGATTATAATCTGATCCTGTGTGTATAAGAAATATATATATGGTGTTTTATGTAGGTTTGGAAATGGAATCACTGAACATGTGGATTTATATGGCTAGAGCTGGGTTTTTAATTTTTGAAGCTGCATTGCTTACATCCTCGTCTCTTGGAAAAAAATACAGGATAATTGCTAGCGCTTTGCATTGTCATAGCCATTATAAATGCTTTACATGACATCTAATAAAGTGTGTTTGCTCACCAGCTATCTTGTGCTCTGAGGCACTTTGACCTTGCCAAAGAAGATGATGTGAGGTCTTCCCAGGGCACCCAGAGCAGTGGCTGGGTAAACATGCCGTTAAAACTTCATTTGGCTGAAGGTTCAGAGTTTGCAGTGGGGTTGCCCTTATTTGTATGCTGCCTGTGTAGGGAAGTCCACATGCAATATCCCACTCATGCACCTTTGTTCGGAGCGCTGCTCCCTCTGCTACATGGGAGAGTGGGGAGGGAGGCTGCTTTTAGGATGGGGAGCCTGATCCTGTTACTAGAGATGGAGCACTGCAGAAGCTGTTAGCGTAAACAGGCACTGGATGTTGGCTGTTGCTTCCCTCCACGGATGTCACACAGTACTTTTGTGACCCTGACCCGTCGTGCCAGGGTCTGGCACGGTGCTGCTGTGTCTGCATGTGGACATGCCTGAATCCTGCCAAGGTGACTGGTTTACCTTTGCCATGGACTCAGTGACTCAGAAACCTCTGCACCACTGTGTGTAGTGCATCCCAGCCTGAAGATTCATGGGGTCCCTGTCAGATACCCTGGTCTTGCCAGTTAAAATACGCTAGAGATCTTGCTGTGGGTGGATAATACATGTTTTATTGCCTGTGTTTGATATAGGGGTTGAAGCCTGTCTGCCTCCCCTACTCCAACTTGTATTTTACTTGATGCAGTAGGCAAAAGACCAGGTTTTCCTGCAACTGACTTACAAGCTGCTTTATTCTGACATTATATTTGTTGTGATGGGCCTTTAGACTCATAGTAGTTAGAAGATTTAAAGCACATATACCTTAAATATCTCTTACCTGGCACATACTAGAAGTAAATACAAGTAACTTTTATTTGGTTGTAATGCATTTATGAATGACAGCCAAACCTGTAGATGGAAAGGCAATAGGTAGAACTGAGCCCCTTTAAAATAAATGCCATATTGGGCTCTTTGTTTTTGGTTTTGCAACATAAGTTTTCAATTTTCTAGGTACCTGCTTGTGTGCTGTCTGCCACACTGCTTTAATAAAGCAAACAGCTTCAAAACATGAAAGCCTTAAGGCAAGGGCAATGCCTATATGCTGTGGAATTGGCAGTGTGGGCACTGGCTTGGTCTTAAACATTTCAACTTCTTTGATTTTTGCCTTTCACTCAAAAGCTTGGAAAGGGAAGGTTACCAAATGCGTGTTTACTCGAAGCACACAACCTGCTTAGCTGCAATTATCTCCTAATCTGGTCCTTCCGAGTTTCTCTGGTCTCGCAGGTAAATACAGATTTAGCCGTTATTCAAGGCATATTATTTACCTCATTAAGTGTGTGTTTTGGCACGTGCATTATTTACCTGACAGACTAACGGATGGGAGAGAGCAAATGCTGTCTTTTGTGCAAACAGTGACTTTGTTCATGAACAGCAAGTCCCTGTTTTGCCGTGGCCACTTTTTCTCCATGTCTCACGGTGGGTGCTTCCATCCCTTCATGGTAGAGCAAAAAGCCAGCACAGGTGTGGGGATGCTGTGCTCATAAAAGAGCAGGTGGGTGGCATGTCAAGTGATAGAGTTCTTCCAGGAGCAATGGGACCAACTGTGGGGACAGATTTAAATATCTGTGTAGCAAGATGTGTGTGTATATATATGCACACACAGAGGGGATACTTCTAGCCTTGTTCAAGAGGACTGAGTTGGTGCAATTTGCTTGTTTAGCCATCAGTCCCTGTACCCACCCAAGTAACACCTTGAGCTGGTCTTGAATTCTTATCCCTGTAGATCTATTAACAGCCCTGAGGCTGGCCCATCTTGGATAGTGACAGTCCTGGCAACTTTTTCCTGCAAAGTTTTAGAAGAAAAGTAGCAGGAGGCAAAATCCAGGTAGTCTCATGTGGATAATGCAATTTATTAAATAATGTTTCTTAAAAGTATCAGAAGGTGATGGCTGAGTGAGGTGCTTCTTTGGGAGGGAGACTGTACTCTAGAGAGTCCTGTTTGCATTTTACAGTTCCTGCAGTCCCTGCGTGTGATTAGTTGAGCTGATATCCTCCTCTGAGAGAAATACCTGAAGTGAGAAGCGGAGTGTAGCACTAAAATCACATCTCTGAGAAACCTCATATACAGAGCAAATGAGAACTTTCCTGGGAAGAAGCCTTCCAGCCACCAACCACCTTAATTTGTAATGGAAGTGCCATGTTTTGGTGCAACTGGACGATATTTCAGGGCCAAGCAGTTTGGATAAGTTGTTCTTTTGGTATATGTATTGCTGTGTTTAATTTTTCACCATGTATCAGAAACTGCATTGTATATGAAAAGATAAAAGGCCTCAGAAATTTCTTAGATTGGATATTCTGTGTTTTAGTTGGTTTATGTTCTGCTATAGTGAGGTTCAGCAGTGGGTTATGATCTGGTGCCTGGAGCAATGACTGTTGTGTATCTCATAGTTCTTAATTTAGAGTTGTTTGCAAAGGTTAATTTTCAGTTGCCTTTGATTCTGCACACCTTAAGCTCAATCCAAATGTCATCTGTTGTGCTTAGAGCAGGTTACTGTGTTATTTCAGGTTTGTGATGCTAGAACCTCCACTGGGAAGCATAAAGGGAATCCCTGTCAGAGGAGGACAGTGAACAGATACCAGTAGAGATGAGATGTATATGTGCATGAGTAACATGAGTCTCTCTTCAGTTTCAGATGCCTCTGGATGTTCAATGATAGCACTTCTCCATACTGGAGCAGCAAAGTTTCCCCAAAACTTACTTTCAAGGTCAAGACAAGCTGTGTCCCTCCTCTTCCCAGCTGGTGTTCTCAAAGAGTTCTGCTCCATTGTAAGCAGGAAACTGGCGTCCCACGGCTTTGGAGCTTCCATGGCAGCAATGTCATCCTTCCCTCCACAGAGATATCACTACTTCTTAGTGCTGGATTTTGAGGCTACGTGTGATAAACCGCAGATTCATCCTCAGGTAAACAGTTAATCCTGTTCTTTATTGCCTTGCAAGTTACTGCTGCTCTTCTGAAAGGTAAAAGGAAAAAGTAGAGTGCTGGCTCACTAATTTCTTCTCATTTGTCCCAACTCCTTTCTGTTGCTGGTTCTCTAGAGCTCTTGCCAGTCACCTGCTGTCTCAGGAGCAATGCCAGGACTGTTTGGTGAGAATGAATAAAGGAGTCTGATTTCCATCAAGGAAGTGGCAATTCATGTGTTACTGAAAACAATTTTAAGTCATGTAAACTTGTCATTTGTCTGAACTGGGAAGAGTGTAAAAGTTTTTGGCTGGAAACTTGGATTAATAGATGGCAGCCGTGTTTGATTCTTCAAGGAAAAAGGCAATTGGTACTGAACAGCTTTAGGAAAAGAATATTTTGAGTGATGGGAATATGTGCAACATAATGGCATTTCTAAGCAGAGAAGAAAAAATTTTTAGATAATTTCAGCAAATCAGATACCTTGCCTGGATTTTAACTGTGGAGTGTTAATGAGACAGGAAGACTTCAGCTTCAGAGAGATCTTCCAGTGCTCTACCACTTGAGACATACTGAGATCCAGATGAAATACAGAGTTTTTCTGCAAACAATTCTTCCACAGTACTGTAGAGCAGATTAGTAAAAACATTCTCAGTTGTCATCATTATGGGCCTAGGTTTTCAACTGGAAAACTGTACTAAAAAGAAAAAAAAACCCTGTGTTCGGAGCGCTGCCAAACAAACAGAATTTCTGAGTCTAAAGTGGACTCAACCTCCTCTGCCAAATAATTGGTCTGCGTGTGTTGGTAATACCTGCATTGGGTCACAACAACTTCCTTTTGCTTTGTTTAGACTATATGAAAGGCTTAAGCAGTTTTCATTACTGAAATGGCTCAATGCAGTGTGTTCATTTCCCAGTGCTGCTGTGGTTTCCCTTGCTCTTGTCCTAAAAAAGGGTTGCTGCGAGTTGGGATTAAACTTGACTCCTCTCTTCTGCACTAGTACCTTGGTGGGTGCTGCTTGTTCTTTGTGTTTCTTGAAGAATGGATAGCAAATTTCCTGCTCTTTTGCTGGCTCTTTGTGAGAGGCTGTTGTGTCACTGCATCCAGTTCTACTAGCAGGCTCTTAACTGCTTGCCAAGTGAGATGTCAGGCTATTTCCTGCATGCTCTGCCTCGGGTGCACAGACCTGTCAAAGCTGTAAATTGGATCTACCTTGTCCCTTTGGATATGGGCTTGGTCTGTGCACATTTTGATGCAAAACCATGATGCATGTGGAGCTAGTTTACAGCTGGCAGTAAAAAGGAGCATGAGTGGAATATGATTACTACTGTTTTAAGGAGCTTTGTCCCCAAGTCCTTGCCAGGGAAAGTAATGGTCTGGGCCAATGCACATCTGATATATATTTCGTTGGTGAGATAGCACCTTTAAGGTGGAGATGTTCTTCAGTGTTGTTTTTCCAGTCTGCTGTGTTCAGTGCCTGTCTGCATCATATAATGTGTTGAAAGGGCTGTCAGTCCCTCACATCCTCACCAACAAATTAGTTTGACAAATAAAGAAATTACTTTTGCTACGTGGGGCTCAATGTAGCTGGAAAGGCTGAAGGTGCCTGCCAAAATTGGGAAGCTTTATATAATGAGACTTCAGTTCATGCTCTTACCTACCTCTTATGTCTTTGCTGACCAGCATGGCTTTTGTTCTCTTCACTGCTAGGCTGTATGTCATGGTAAGCAAACTGTGCCATGCATTTCAGCAATGTTTCTGTTAAGTTTTAGTGACAGGGTCTTTCACTGCAGGATTGATAGACAGGTTTTGGAGGTTTGGTCTGAGGTCAGAGCTGGGAGGTAGAAATGCTCAGGTGCTGATCTTCACTGTGATACTGATAATTTTTTTGCTTTATAATACCTGAAAAATAGAAGTCTAGGTACAATGACACTCTAATAAATGCATGGGATTTGATGAGAAGGCTGCTTATACAGGCTGTATTACTTTGAGTAGGCATAGCTGTAAATGTAGCCAGTTCAGCCTAAAAATCTTGCAAGAGTTCACTTGCCACCATACAGCACAATGCACATTTCTCACTCACTGCTCTTTAAAATATTCTGGCTTCTTACAAGAAACTACTGAAAGAGCTATCTTTTTATGTACACTAAGATGTGTGACTGCCACATCTGCTCCCCCTCCCGTTGTATTTACTCATGCTCCTCTGTAACTGGCAGCCTTGCTGGCTTTTTCCCTGGGGAAGTCCTTCATGCTCGTTCGTGAGCCCTGAAGACCCCTTCATTTCCATTCCCTTTCACATTGCCTGATCTCTCTCCGAGGTCTTGTGGTATGGCCTCTGTAATGGGGATCAAGGAGGGTCAAGGACAGTGGTATTCCCTTGGGAAGCCATCTGCATAGTGGCTCCAGTGGCTGGGACTGCTGGCTGAGTGCCTTGTGGCCACTGCCCTGTGCTTTACCACTCACTCCTGTGTCGGGCATCAAGGGTCCTTCATGTTCCCTGCCCTACACCCACAAAGGAGCAGGAGCAACCTCTCAGCCCTGACTTCTGACTGCTTTCAGAAGATACACCCTTCCATCAAAGTGCTTGTTTATATACACAGGGAAACTGCTCAGCTTTATTGGTTCTCTGGATGTATGCATGAATAATGGGACCATCCCAGAGAGAAAAGAAGGTATGGGAGGTTTTGACTGCACAGTCTGTGTCATGTAGTGTTTTAGCCAGCCAAAGGTCATTTAGGGGTTGGCAGTAAGAGATGTTTATGGCTGGCCTCTTGCATCTCTTTAAAGCTTACCTTTTGCCTTTGGAATGTGATCCGAAGCCCAGTGGGGTCAGTTGGGAGCTGTCATTTTGCGGAGGTCAGTGGACCCTGAACGGTGGTGGTGTGTTTAATTTTTCAGCTCTGAGTTGTGTTTTTTTACTGTCTGGTAAGAGTTTATTAGTACCTTCTGCTTTTATACACTGTCAGCCCATAGAGCTGGGTACATATGGAGCTTTAGCTTCATGAGAAGATGCATTAATAAGTGGGAGTCTTGCTCTTTTGTCCCTTTGTCCTTGCAGACACCAATGTTTATGGTGCTCAGTGCTTTCAGCGACTGTGTTAAGCAGCTCCACAGACTCAGATCTGCAGCTGCCTTTATTAGTGCAGTAAGATGTGCATCTTTCAGTCAGCAAGCCAAGTATCTTGCCTTTAACTTCAGACAAGTGGATGGAAAGAAATTATTTGTTTTAAATTTAAAAAATCTGAAGGTAGAAATCAGATCTGTTCAAAGCTGAGTTTGAAATTAGCCTTCTATATATAATGTTAATCTCTAATCTATTAAAGCCACTTAAATGAAAATCAAATAAAATTCAAGTTCTATATGTCTGCTGCCTGGAAGTGTAAAAGAGCATCAGACCTCTGACCTGGTAGAAGGAACTGGATCTAGAAGTTGCTAAGCTGCTAAACGAGCTTTTGGTAATGACAAAGTTGCATTTTCTTATGTCAGTTTTTTCACATGTTCAGTGTCTCAGATTCACTTAAATTGGTAATCATTTTTGAAGCAGAAATTTGCCTCTTTCAAACTCTCTGTAAAGGGAAAATATGAAATGTTTAGATCTTCTCATTGCTGAAGAAGGCTGTGACCAGAAGAATAAATTGTTTACAGGCAGTATTTTCTGTGTTGTCCTAAACAGTACTTTTTAAATGTAAAAATATCTTGATATTTTTTGTTAGTGTATCCTAGATACTTCAACACTGTTTAGCATGTATTTATATTTTTGAGAGAACTTTTAATTATAATTGCTGTCAAATGAAACTGAATATACTAATAAATACAAAACATCACTCACCATTTCAACATAAAACCATAAACACTGACACTGACAAAGCAGATTTTCAGTTACTAATTTATTTTTAAGTGTTCAAAGAAATCTGGATGATCATAGTACATATTGTGATTCACAAAAGTGTCTTAACAAATAGGTGCTAGCCTTTCTGTAAGATAATATTAAGTACAAGTGCAGAAGAAGGTTATGTCAGGTTCAGTCTGTATTTCCTTGAGGGCTGCTGTAAAAGAGCATTATCTGTGTTTTCCCTTGCACATCTGTCTCACATCCAGCTCACAGTCACTGGCTGTGATGAGCTGTACAGCTGCCTGTCCTGCCCTACCCGTGATCTTGGTTACTGCAGCAGGAACAGCTGAGTCTTGTGTCTGCTCCTGAGGTGCTGTGATTTATAGACTCACCTGGTAGTGGGAATGGATGTCGATTTCCACCAAATTTAGGCCCTATCAACAGATGTGCAGACCCTGCCAAGCTCTCTGCGTAGGGTGGCTAGATGGAGGATAGGGAAGCTGCCTTGGGAGCCATAGCTGAAGCTACTTTGTAGGATGAATATCTCCCTTGAAATCACAAAGTTGCTGCAGGAGGAGGCGATGGAGGGATTGCTCATCTGCTGGGAAGTAAGGTACCTTCTGTGTGCTTTCCACGTCTTTTTCTGTGGAGACTGCATCAAGGCAATCCCAGCTGACGGCCTGGATGGGAATGCAGGTGTCTCACACAGTAACAGACACTGTCACAATCCTACCCAGAGGCAGATAAAGGACATATGTGCCTGTGCCTGCCTGTTCTATCTAGACATCCCCATGTAGCAGCTTTCTTCTTGCACTGTGTTTGTGTGGCTGTTAAGCTCAATGCACTAGAAATCAGCTGCCAAAACCTTTATTGAGGATGATCATGAGTTGCTGAAAAACAAAGAAATTCAGGCTTGTTTCCCATGGCAACTTTAACTCAGCATAAGTATTACATTAGAATATTAATCTACAATTACCTATGTTCATGCATCTTAGGCTTGGATGTAGTTTTAATTACCTACTTCTCAATTCAGCTTCTTACAATGCTGTTTCTAGAGAAATACTGTTAAAAATTCATGTAACATAGTGAGTTAAAAGTGGGGTTTTTTTCCTTTTTACTAAAATTAAATGCATATATATATATTTGTCACCTCTTTGCCAGTTATGGCTATTATTACACCATTGTTCTTACATCAGAATGCTTTAAGTTCTTAGAGTGGCAGGAAACAGTTCATATAAGAGCCCTTTCAGATGGATTTTCCTGTTTCCATTGAGTTTTTGAACAAACTGCTTTAGGCCTTGTAGCTTTAGAGGGTTACACTGCACCTGGCGTCTCGGACCTGCACTCACTTTGCCTTGGAGACCTCCCTCATTCTCCCAGTAAGTGGGGACAACCTTGCTGTGACCCATATCAATCTGACAGGGTGGGTTATGACTTCAGGCAACAGAATTAGCTGTATTTTTTTAAAATCTGATGAGCTAGAGAACATGAACAGTTATTGAACCCAAATCTCCTGGAGAGCACAACCATGAGACCACCAGGCAAGACATCTGATGTACAAAGAAAAAACCAAAAACAAAGCAGTTTCTTATTTAAAGATATAAACCCAGCATTATTATAGCAACAAGTCTAAAATACCAAGGCACTCAGATGGCCAATGGCTGTAATCCTAACCTGACCTAACCTGCTCAGCTTTTGGCTGGTTATTGACAGGCTGATGAGATGACTACTTTAAAGCAATCAGTCATGTTGCCCTTTCCCTCACAGTGTGTGGAGACCCCACATCAGTTATGCATCCCTGGCGTGCAATTCCCCACCTGTGCTGTTTGAACACTGTATCCTTAGCTGTGCAAACATTACACATGGTTTAGGTGACAAGTTGCAAAGTTAAGTAGACTTGTTGTTACAGCAGAAAGTAGTTGAGTGGCAGTCACCCTTGAAAAGAAAAGATCCAGGCTAGCTCAGAAATGTGCAAGTCTGCTGGATTGTTCGCCTCTCCATAAAGCCACTGATGAGGGCTACGTGTGCTTCTGGAAATACTCCCATCATGTGCAGTGAAGTGAAGGGGATGGGTGTCACAGATTTGTACATTTGCTGTGCTTGTCCTGCCATGTGCGTGGCCCTGTGTGGTTTTTGATGATCATTGTGTGCCTGCTGCTCGTTTGCAGCCTCTGAGGTACGGGAAGTATTTTGCATCACTCCCAGCATAATGTTTTAAAACCAGGCAGTATTCTTTCATGTCATTGTACCCATCTAGTGCTACCTGGGAATGGTGTTTTTCAGGCTGCTGTGATTCCTGGGCAATGGTCTTTGCTGTGTTAAAGTGGTCTTGTGTTAGCTTTTAACAAAACCTTCCTGATAAAGAAGCAGT
This sequence comes from Thryothorus ludovicianus, assembly GCA_013397245.1. Lineage (NCBI taxonomy): Eukaryota > Metazoa > Chordata > Aves > Passeriformes > Certhiidae > Thryothorus > Thryothorus ludovicianus. The sequence continues at coordinate 32,995 of VZTB01013658.1, read as the reverse complement.
GCAACTCAGATCTTTTAGTGAGAAGGACACAGGACATGCCTTAATCTTGTGGGCTTTTCCCCATGTATATCTAGCTTGCTGTGCAACCATCCTTGTGTTGCCTTTGTTGGTCTGTGCACTTGTTAGCTGGCAAAATAACTCTTCATAATGTTATTTAGTTCCTCTCTGTCAGGCAGAAATGCGCTGTCATCAGCAGCTAGTTGTGATGTCTGTAAAACCCTGGGTATTCATTTACATGCACTAATGTGCCCTTTCTACCCATCCCAGATGTTTTAGTGTCGTTGGAAACATTGATCATTTGTCCTGCTCAATATCAGGTGAAGAGGTTGGGACTTAAAATGATATGATAATTCTGCAACAGGGACTGCACAGGCTGTTTGTCTGCCATGGAGAGGAGTGGATGTGAAAAAGGATATAGTGTAGCTGCAGTCTTGCAGTGGAAAGGTAGTACTTGGAAATGTGTGTTCATGCGCTGTTTTTAACTTGGTTTGAGTGCTAAACTGCTAAACTTCCCCCAAACTGTCAGGCTTAAATTGTTGTTGGCTGTGTCAGTAGAGATGTTCTGGGTGGTTAAATGTATGTCAATAGTGCTTGAAGAAACAAGTTGAAGTGTTGATGTCTGTTGGTCTATATTTCTCATCCCATGTGTGAAAGGAGGAGGGAAATTCTACCTTATTCTTGATGTCTGGGTCCTGCTGGAAAAATCAAAATAGCTTAGTGGATTTTGGCAGGGAGAGATGATGCTGGTTGTAAGAGGCAGGAACCAGCCTGGGAGGAAATGATTACTGAAAGTTTTGTTCAGGATGGCAGGATAAGGGTTGTGAGTCTGCTGTCGAGATTTCAGATGCAATGGCAGGCATGAAAAACTCTCAAGGACCACAGTGGTAAGTTTAGGAGAGAAGTATCATTTGCAAGATGTGGATCCTCCTTTTGTTGGCCCTATAAGAAGGGACTTGAGTTGATGAAATACTTCACTTTGTATTACATACTCTTTAGAAGAAAAAAAAGATACTATTTCAAGAGGGTGAAGAAGAGAATCAGTGAGTGTGACCAAGGTTCTGCAAAACACAGCTGTGAGTGCAGGCTGGGTGGCATTGGGATTGTATTTAGTGCAGTGATGAGAGGTGTATATAAGATGAGGTCTTTGTTGCAAAAATGAGAAAGGCAATGTTTTGGCCTGTGTCTGCTGTGGGTAGGAAGAGCAGTTGGGGATTTAAACAACAGCAAGGGAAATTCAGATTAGACATTAAGAAAAACTTTCCAATGATAAGACTAATGAAACAGGAGGACAGACTGAGTGCCTGGGGAGTGTGTGAGTCTCTCTTATTGGAGTCGGTAAAAACAGCCTAGACAAAGTCAGAAATTATTTAGGGGGTGATGATGCTGCCCTCAGGCAAGTGCATGGACTAGATGTCTCTTTTAAAGCTGAAGCTCCTGGAGGCATGTGATTAGATGGGGATTTCAGCTTCTATTAAAGAAAGAGAAATGGTCCCTCACCCTCAGAGTTGTAAGGCAGCACTGGGAAATAAGAGCCACGTTTGATGTCAGTGCAGAACTCAAAATGCAACTCAAAATTTATCTTTAAGGAAATCCAGCTTTGACATTGGTCTTCAGTGCCTGAGTGTTGGGGGTAGGCAGTGCCTGAGAGCTGGGGGAAGAAGACACATTGGATAATCAATGCTTGGGCAGCAGAATTTTTCTTCACGTCATCTTATCCTAGTGTTTCATGATCTTCTCATATTCCTTCCAGTACTCTTGTGTTTTGTTTTTGATGTGTACTTCCCTTCATGCTTTTCTGGAATACAGTAGTTCTTTTAAATGTATCAAATTGTTAGGTGTGTGTGCATATGTGTATTTTAAGCTAGGTAGTGATGAAAAAAAAAGTGGAGGTCAGCTGCTTCCCCAAAGACTTTTTGATAGGTTTAATCTGTACACAGAGTAACTTAGGCAGGACTGAGGTGCTGAGAGGCTCCATGGCATGTGTGCAGGCAGACATCCTTTGGAAAGCCAGCATAGCCCTGATTCAGCAGAAGTTCTGCTGTTCCACACTGGAGAGGTGTTGCCTTTGTGGTACTTGTTTTGGTTAGTTTAATAAAAATTTAGAAGCGAGGAAAAGACCTATGAGGTCATCTTGGTTACTGCCCCTGAGGGCCAGTGCAAGGCTGCTCACTAGGAAATGGCTTTAGTTAAAATAATAATTAAGGGAGAGGTTGGAAACTGGGGAGGCAGATCTGTTAGGCTAGTGCTGTCCTTACTATGTCCCTTTTCGATTTTAATTGCCTTAGAAAAAAAAAGAAAATCACAAGGCTTTAAAAGCTCCGATTCTTTCTGCTCTTCAACGCCCCCACACCCTCTGCCCGATCTTGGAGGCATCAACTCTCATCTGTCAAAGTGTAAATCAGCAATTAAAACACAAACAGCGAAATGCCAAAGATGACCCGAAGCACAAAGCAACTGACAAACAAGTCCGGACAAATCGGAGGATAATTTATAAGCATTGCCCTAAAATCTAATTATTTGGCAATTCGAATTTGCAGCCGGCCAGGGCTGTGCAATAAATTTAACCCGCCATAAATTATTTAGGAGCAGCCCGTGGTGTAAATCAAAAACACGAGTGTTTGTTTAAGAAATAAGCTCCTTGTGCATAAAATGACTTTTTTTTCCTTTAAAGAGAAAAAAACCATCCCTGAACAAAATGAGCTGGTGCTAAGTTCTGTCCCTCCACAGACACTCCCTTACCTCTTCTGCCGTTACCTTTTTTGAAGGTGTAAATGGTTCTTTTGGTAAGAAGTTTTATGCTTTTCGTTATCAGACAAAATCTGTTTCTCTCAACAGCCTCTGCTTGTTTTTATTGCATTTTGAACAGTCAGCTCTGATTTTTATGGGCATCTTTTATTCTTGTGTTTATTAAACTTCTTCACATGGAGGTTAGCGTAAGGGATAAATTATTCTCTGGTAGTTTTTGAACTGAGTAGACCATACAGTCTTCCTCAAATATATAACTCCATGTCCTGAAGCTTACCCTGTCCACTTGGTACACAGGTGTCGGGATTAAAAGGTTTTGAGAGCTGGGGAGCTCTTGCTGGGCACTTTATTCTTTGTCTGTATTGATGTTAGGGGTACCCAAATCCAAAAGGATAAGCAAAAAGATTCCTCTGTGGGAATTAGGGTAATTTCAGGTGCTTTCTTCTCTTTGACCAGAAATTGTTCAGCAAGTATAGTTGTGTACTTGTTCATTTCTTTTATTAGCAAGAAGATCAAGACAGCTGAATTGGTGCATCCCTGCTCCAGTGTTAAAGGGAAGGGAGTTTCATTTAGGACGACTGGGTAAGGAAGGCTGGGTTTATAGCAGTGCTTTCACATGCCATTAAGAATTTTTCAGATCCCTCCTAGAAGAAAGTCCCTAGCCATTCCACAGTTACCCTGATGCTATTCAACCCACTGGCTTGGGACAGCCAGGTTGCACAGGAACTTTTTTCTTTTAAACCCTTGGTTTTTCAGAAAGACAAAAGTTCTGAGGAAGCTGTCACATAGATTTGCTTGAAGTACCTTGAGATCGTAAATGTAGGATTGTTGTAAAGAGAGTGGACCTGGTAATGGATCTGTATAAGCCTCTGGCTCTGTAGGTTCCTATTGTTACTGTGTTTGGGGGAACAGCTGAGGGGAGGGACAGGGTGCCAATGTTTTTTTCTTTAAGCGTGTTAATATTGATTTTAGAAGCTCTGTGTTCCAACAATATAAATGCAAATGCCTGTAATTGGGAGCCTTGTGCAGAATTTTTCAACAGAAAACATGTTCAACTTCTCTGACAATGAAAGGAAAATAAAAAGCTGCTTATTTATTGGTGGTGGTTTGAATCCTGGATTTCCTTTCAAGTTACTTTGCAGTGCTAAATAAAATACCTAATTACAGTGCTCACAAAATTCAAATGAGTACATTTGTTCTTCTGGTAGCTTGCGGCTATTTGCAGCCTCTGGACACCCTCGGCATTATTTTAGCATATCCATAACTCCTGGTTGTGCTATAAGGAAAAGCTGGCAGTGGGGGCAGAGGGAAGGCTTGGAAGCCCCAAATGCTGCTGGCACAAATCACAGCCAAAGTTGGAACATTTTCTCAGTGTTGGAGTGGATATATGTGAGGATCTCAAGGTAATACTTACAAATGATCAAGCTCTGATAGAAAAAGGGAAGTGTCAGTGAATCTCTGCTCTTAACTCCCTCATGCTGCTTTCCCCCACCTTTCCTGCCTGGGAAGAAGCCGTGAAGGTCCTTGAATGGTGGAGATGGAGCTGAGCATGTTGAGCTCACTGGGCTGCTGTGAAATGTGAGAGAGCACCCGGCTGCCTTCCTGCATCACAGTCTGTTGGGGGGGTTGTGTGTATCAGTGTCTAAGTGCTCACCGTTTCATAATAATTACTAATGAAATTCTAGATCTGTAATAACATTTCAGATATCTAAAACAAACCATATGCTTGTTAAAAAAAGAGAGAGAGAGAGAGAAAAAATATGGAAACAGATCAACTTATGCCATAAATTCTTGGTAATAGAGGTCTCTTTTCTCCCCTCTTTCTGTTTATGTTTGATAGATATTTTTGTTTCTGCAGGAATGTCAACTCTTAATTTCATGATGTATCATGGGCTTAAGAAAATTGAATTTAATAAAGGCAAAAGATGAATGGCACCTTTAAAGGTCCCAACACTTGTCTTTATTAGCAGGACAAACTGCAGGGTCTCCAAACACTGCTTCTCTCCAAATGAAAGTTTAAATGAAAAGTACAGCAGTGTCACTGGTTAAATTTCATTGCAGGACTGGCTAACGTCATTAGTGAGGAGTGGGGCTGATTTCATGGGGCTGGTATCTGTTGCCTTAGATACCAGTGGAGCAAACACTGCCAGAGACTGGAAAAATCTCCACTATAGGAAGCGTGCAGATAAACAGCCTTTTGGGAAAGGCTCTTTACCACTTGCTTCAAAAACTGACCCAACAAGCCCAAGAGAGTGGCTGCACTTTCTCCTAAGACTCTCTAGTTGCCTCTGGGGTTCCTCCTCTGCTCCTGGCCATGCGCTTCCCACAGACCTCCAGTAATTCTAGATATTGTTAAATTTTCCACATTTTTAAAGTATGGCTTTTTATTTCCTCCGTCTGTCTTAATCCAACCCTCCTGGAAGTGCTTTTTGCCTTTGGTTCTGGAAGGGGAGCGATGCCTTTGTGTATCAGATCAGCAGCAGGCTGTCTTTCAGTCTCACTTTGCATCCAGCCAGTTGATGGCCCCTGTGGATGTTTGTGGTCCCTTAGGGCACATCCTGGCATTGCAACACAGCCCTGCTATGAAATCCAGCTGGTGTGTGTCCCTCTCTGGAAAGGGAAATGTTCGTCTTGCCTTGCCATGGTCACCCTCTGGGTGGGATGCAGGCCTAAGGGGCAGTGAGATGCCCCAGACCACTTTGAAAGATGGGATGGTGTAATCCTGAGGTTAAGCCTGGCTCTTCTATGGCGGCTTGTCCGTTGACTTCCAACTTTGTAGTCTGTTTTCCTTCTGAATGGAAGTTTGCTGCTTTCAGTGCCTCTCTGTGGTGGCCCTTTTGAGGGGAGGATCAGCTATATCCAGCATTTCTTACTCTCTTGGGTTCTCCTGGCTGGCTGAAGCTGGTGAGTTTGGCTGCACCCCAACAAGCAGTCTGGCTAGTACTCAAGTGTTTGGAATGTGTCTTCTCCTTCCCTTAGAGCCCCTGGGTCAAGTTTGTGCTCTTTCCTGGGAAAACTTGGTGACTCCTGCTGGGGTGGTATGACTGTGAGGAAGGATGTGCCCAGCCATCCGCTCTGCCTCATCCAGCACAGCATGCACAGGGTGTGGCACAGCTGACCATGAGGAAATGCTTAAGCCATGTGTCCTGTGCAACTTCACTGCTCAATGTCTACACCTGGACACTTCTACACTGTTAACACTTTATTTGATTTTTACTTTTTTTTTTCTAACTTTCCCTCTCAGCAGCACATGCTCTCCATGTGCCCTGATCTGGGCTGTGCCCCTTCTGCACTGGGGAGCTGCTCTGCTCCTTCTCTGGGCTCTGCCCACCATGGAAATTGGGTGTTTCTCCTGGCTATTTAAATTATCTGTTGTTTCCATTTACCCACCCAGCTTCTTGCCCTCCCACTGCCTAGTGGGGTGGTGATGTCATCAACTCATATGTGTAACCTCACGATAATTTCCGCCTGCAGGTCATGAGGGTTGCAGCCACGGTCCAAAAAAGTGTGTTAGTTCCTCTGCAGCGGCTGCATTTTTCACATGCTAATTTTACTCACAGGAGTTGGATTTTTTTTTCCATTTTTTATTATTTCTTATTTGTCTCTTCCAGATGTTTTCAGGCAGTTTTTTTTGTTGTTAAACTAATTCCATTCATGTTTTAAAAATTTATGAAAGCACTAATAAAAATGTCAAAGTGGTAAAAATGTTAGCTTTTGCTCTGCTTTGATTAAATTTTGCAAACTGTTTTTGAATATTAAAAAGCAATATTTTTTTTATTCTCTCTCCCTCTCTCTGTTTTTCTCCAGAAGTGATTTGAGAGGCTTGTTGCATGGATATCACTCAGTGGGCTCATTTGCACTCCAGAACCTTGGTGCCATGGATCTCTATTAAATAACATAGACAAATTATTCTTTAAAGACACCAAACAAATTGTCACTTCTCCTCTTACATTAAACTGAAAGGAAGAAAGGGAGTGGAGAAGGAGGGGGGTGAACACAAAGGATTTTATCGCTTTTATTCAGTGGGCGGCTTTTTTAATTTCATGTATATTTTTTAATAATTGAGAAATCCATCGCAACTGGATTTGTTTAAACTTTTTATTAACAGGTCCATGTAAATTTTTGATTGCTGATTATTCAAATAATTGAACATTCTTCTGATGAAGGAACGTTTTTATTTCCCTATCAGCATAAATTGGCTACAAAGAGGAAAATAAAGCGTGGCTTGCTACTGTGCTGTGTCCCAAAGAGATGGATTTGGGGGAGCTTTCAGCTCCTCCTCTCAGTCTGTTGGAGGAGGGCAATCCTCAGCCTCTCCAGGTGCTTCATGCAGTGGTCCCTGTTGTCTGTCTGATGGTGTCCTCTAAAAGGATGGTGGGCTGGAAAGGTTGAGACTGGTCTTGGGGAGGGCACAGCCCCTGCAATGTCCTTGCTAAACATCTGTGAGCCCATTGCGAGTACAGCTTTGTGTTCCATGGGTAGCACACGAGAGTGGTGTGAGACCATCTTCCTTAGGTTCAGCTTTGGCAGAGATGTGTGCAGCTGCAGTGCTGTGCACAGAGACCCCCTTGCAGCCTGTCCTGGCTGCTGTGAGCATCAGCACCATCCTCATCTGTTCTGATGGTGTTGGATGTGCTTTGTGCTGCAGCACCACCTTCCCACTTCTGCAGAGCTTTGTGTTGAGTTTATTTTGGTTTGGACTATCAGGCCACCTTGCTAGATGGGATAATTTCCAGCTTTATTTCTTGTTTTTTTAAATGAACAGCTGCTTTTCTTTTTGCCCTATTCAGGAAATCATTGAATTCCCTATCCTGAAGCTGAATGGCAGGACGATGGAGATCGAATCCACCTTTCACATGTATGTTCAGCCTGTGGTGCATCCCCAGCTAACGCCCTTCTGTACAGAGGTAAAGTGCAAAGGTTCCCTGGTGCTCCAAGAGTCTCTCTGGGAAGCAGGTTTCCATTGCACCAGGGACTTGGGTCACCTCTTGATGGTGCAGCTGCAAGGCAGCGTGTCATGCCAGCCTTGAGTTAATGACAAAGAGAATAATTTTTTGTTATTGCAGTAGTGTGTGAAGACCTCAGTGTGGATTCATAAATAACTCTAGCTGTGATCTGCTAACTAAGATAATTGTATTTACAGCTAACAAATATCTTAATTGGGTGACCACCAAATAAACATTCTTGTGTTAGCTGATGTTCAAAATCCTGTAACCTCTTTATGAGCTCTTGTGATTTTGCTGTGCTCCTCTGTGGTGGGAGAGGTCAAAGAGAGCACGGACTGAGGAAGGACAGTGCTGTGCAGATATGTGGTTCAGAGGCACTAAATGACTCTCCTGTGGACCTGCATGTTGGGATTTGAGGAGTCCTTCAGAGTGATAGCATAATTCATGTCTGTATTTTTAAGACTTTCTTTTTGATGTCGTAATAGTGGGCCCCTTGAAATGATTGCTGGAGAAGTGACCTCTCTTTACTTGCTTACTTTCATTGCCGAGGACAGCTGCTCTTGAGCTGTGGCCACCTTTCCCCAGATAGGGAATGAAGGTGGTAAATGTGATCCCTCAAAGGAACTGAGGCACAGGAGTTGGGTTTTGTTGTTGATTTGGGTTTTCTTGTTTGTTTTTTTAATTCAATCCAAAAAGTTAACTGTTTTTCCAAGTATATTTTTCCTCCCTGCCATAATCATCAAAAGAAACTTTTAAGTTCCTTTCACTTTGGGCTTTTTTTCCTGTCAGTCCATTGGTTCAATTTTGGCCAACTCAATGACTAAAATACTGACTGTGGCAATCTGTGTATTCAAATTCTTCATTCTGTCTCTTTCTTGTCTAGGATTATCCACACCATGGTGTGTTCTTCCCAACCTCTGTGGCTACAGGCTTAAGCCTGTGCACCTGTACTAGCCTGATGAAAAATGACTCCTCTGTGTTAGGTGGAGTTCCCTCCAGAACCACCCAGCCCCTTCCATATTTTCACATTGTAAAAACAAATACTTATTTTTATTCTCCTGTAACTCAAAACCATCTGAAGGTATTTTATTTAAACTTAAAAAGACTAAGCACAGAAAACATTATTCCCTAGAGAAGAGCTTTCAGAAAGCTATAAATATGTAAGAACAGAGGGTTATAATGGAAATGGTTTTGCAACCTTAATGCTAGAAGGCTGGACAACTACTTTGGCTGTCCTTATCCCCATGAGATTTGCTGGACATATGTTTGTACAAATGTGATAAATCTCACAGCTTGCACTTGATCTTTGCTAAAGACAACGTCATCTTCTAGAGCTGAGGCCAAAATGTCAGCCTTGCAAGTCGCCTAAATTCTGGAGAGAAGTTGTCTCATTAACTCCCACCAAATCTCATTTTTCTGGAAATCTCTCTATTGCATCCTTTCCTCTGTTGCTAAAGACTGCAGCTCTATTCTTGCACGAGAGCCTGCATGACTTGCTTGGTGCTTGCTTATGGTTCAGCTTCCTGAGCTGAGCAGAGCCTCCAGTCTGCTGCAATCTAGGGACATTCAGAAGTTCCCTGGATGATGACTTTGTGACCAACAGTCAGCCCATCTAATGCTCCTGGACTGCTGTAGAATCGTGTAAGATGTTGTCTGCTGTCTGGGTGAAAATAGGACGGCGGACGGAGACGAGAGATCTCTATAAGCTGAATCCTAGAACTTAAGTTTTATTACA